>BQNB010019841.1:0-66284 GCA_026074375.1 Tanacetum coccineum | reverse complement strand
TTCATAGTCAGTGTCTCTCACATAGTTGATTTGAATTTATTCAAGTTAGCTATTGTCTTATAAAGGCTATATAGATCCAAGACTAAGGACCTACACAGGGTTCTTGAATCGTCTTGTTGTTAATTTGGTTTGAGGCTCAGATAGACATTGACCGACGTGATAGTGAATCTCAGCCGTCCATTTGTTTGTCAATGGGTCAACTTTTGACGAACGATGATATTAACATCAAGAACATGAAGAAAAAAAATGTTCAGAAAAATCTGAAAAAATTTTGAGAAGAAAGAAGACAACAATTTAGTAAGAATCACTTAAAAAGACCCAAAATTATAAATAAATACTCCCTCCGTCCCTAAATAAGTGTCCACTATTGACTTTTGAAGTCAAACTTTCGCAACTTTGACCTTAATTATTTATTTTTGTGTTATATAATACTTGATGCAAAATATATGAATTGATTGGGTTTTAAATGTATTTTCATTGATATAGTTTTCAGCCAAAAGTTCAATATAGACCCAATTTTTGTCATAGACCCAATGAACCAATCCCAGCCACTCATTTTTTCATCAAAAATAAAAAAAAACCATTTCCCTCTTTTTTTTTTAAATCTAATATCTCACACATGTTAATCGTTACGCAAAACAAAACATTCCAATGCAACGAGAATTAAAATATCTTTCATATAGAGGGGCGACACTATGTACTCGTGAACTTTTTGTATGATTTTATGAAGTCATATCGATTTTATGAAAGTTCATATACGTTTAAGATCACAGAATCCCAACAGAATTAACTACCAGGGTCTGCTCTGATACCAATTGAAACAATGTAATCTAGAAAACTTAACAGAAATGAAGATTACAATCTCAATGGCAACAAATTATTAGGAATCTATAGCAAGAATCAAGACTCGAAATGGATTTGTTATTGGAATATGGAATTGTTACAATGTTTGAGTTAAAAGAGAGGAAAGTTTACAAGTTTACATGAATGAATGAAAAATACAGGAAATGGTAGTATTTATAGGCGTTTGAGAGTAATAACGGTTTTTCCCGCTCAAAATCACTTTTGACTTTTGTTGACTTTGCTCAATTGACCCATTTAGCTTTGCTTTATGACACTCGGGTATGGTGTTTGTTTGAAATTATGATTTTTGAGATCTTTTGGGTGTTTGATATGAATCTTGGATTGGTTCAGGGTTCTTGAATCGTCTTGTTGTTAATTTGGTTTGAGGCTCAGATAGATATTGACCGACGTGATAGTGAATCTCAGCCGTCCATTTGTTTGTCAATGGGTCAACTTTTGACGAACGATGATATTAACATCAAGAACATGAAGAAAAAAAATGTTCAGAAAAATCTGAAAAAATTTTGAGAAGAAAAAAGACAACAATTTAGTAAGAATCACTTAAAAAGACCCAAAATTATAAATAAATATATATTAGTAACGCAATAGAAAAAAAAACTTTAGTAAACTTAGGCGAACAAGTTTTCAAAGTCGAGTAACATATATGTCTAATAACCTGATAAAAAATCAACGTGGAACGAATGAGGCCCTTAACTAATGAGGTGCACAAGGAAAACCGGTCAAGTCCCGGTTACTAGTATGTGAGGTAATGGTTATGTATATGGTTTTTGTGTTCGGTAACTTGAATATTAAACCCGTATACTTCAATTACCGTTTGAACAATTTTTTTAATATATTATGCGAACAAAATCATAAAATTCGATAACCTATATGTGTAAAAACCCTTAAAGAAATTATACATAGTTTTAGTAGTGCATTTTTTTTGGGAAGTAATTTGCACACTCCACTTATTGATTGAAACACTCAAAATGTGTGTGTGTTGCCATTTATACCCTAAATTAGTTAGTGGATTGTGTAAATCAAAACATAAATGCTAAGAGTATAAATGGAATGTTACATAATTTTGAGTGTGCAAATAAATTATGAGAGTGTGAAAATCACCTCCAATTTTTTTTTATCCCATAGGACCTCCATAACAAAAAGTTATTTGAAATTTTACTACTAACTTTTTACCTTTTGTCACTTGTTTTATATACTTGCATAGTTATATATCATTGAAATCACAGGAGCGTACTCAAACGTCTAATTTTCTCCAACGGTCAAAAAATCACAATTAAACAAAATAAAACCCCCCCAATTCCACCAAACCCTAATCAAATTCTTCACTTTCTTTTGTTAATTTCATTATTTTGAGTAACAATGAGTGTTCTTAGCGAATACCCAGATCACAAAAAAGATGTTCAGATATGGAACAATGCCGTTTTCGATTCGGATAATCAGATCAAGTTACCATCTTGGTTCGCCAAGAAGCCCGTCTCCGTAAACCCCTCTTCGGATTCCTTCGATTCGAGTAAAGAAAACCAAAGCCCGACCCTAATCGGGTTTTCGAAATCACTTCACCAATCGAAACCCTTGAAGAATATTCCGATCAAGGTTGGTGATCTTGAGGAGAAGACCGATGAGGAGATCGAGATCGAAAAGGAGATTAGTCGATTGTATGCGAAATTGGAATGTATTCGGCGAGAGCGAAAACAGGGGAAAACAGGGGATGTTAAGAATGGGGTTAAAAAGATTCAAGAACCGGTTTTTGGCAAAGTTCAAAGAAGGGGTTTTAGTTTAGGACCGAATGAAATCATGTCTGCTGCGACGAATTTGAATTCCAAGTCGAAGAAATTGGGTACCACTCCGGTTCAGTCGACGCAAAACAGAAGGAAATCTTGTTTTTGGAAACTGGACGATATTGAAGAGGAAAAGATGGCGTTTTCGAGAGGCAAGAATTTGAGTTTAAGACAAGCTGTGACAACTGTTGGAGCGAAAAAGGGGGTGAAAAAAGATGAGTTGATTTTAGCGAGTATTCAACCAAAGAAGCTATTTGGTGAACAATCTGTTGGTGTTAAGAAGCCGTTGAAGCCAGGGAGGGTGATCCCGAGCCGTTATAACCAAGCAACTGTTAATTCGTCGATGAAAAAGAGGTCGTTTGCTGATAACAACGTTGATAGGAAATCATTGACCGATGTTCGAGTAAAGAAGAAATGGGAAATTCCAAGTGAGATAGTGGTTCCAAAAAGATTGGATCTTGATGAGAATGAGAATGAGACTCAGGATGATGTTGTGGCGATGATGCCTGTAGTGTTGCCAAGGATTAGAGCAGTACGAGTTGTGGATGAGACGGGTCGAGATTCAGGTCCGGCTAAGAGGGTTGCTCAGTTGGTTGGAAAGAAGTCTTATTTTGCTCAAGAGGATGATGAGGAAACAGTTAGTCAGACATTAAGTTTTGAAAATGACTGTGATGTGGTTTAAAAAATGTAAGCAAATATTGTGTTGCTTTTTTTTTTCTTTTTGTGATTCATTTGTTATGTGGATTATGTTGATGGAAAGCTTGCCTTTTGCTTCCTTTGAATGAATATTGATATTGATAAAGCAACTTTTAATAGATTGTATTACATGTTTACCAAAATTTTATATCTTGTTATGTTGGTAATATACTGATGGACTTATTTCTCCAAGTACCTGTGTCTACTTTAATAAGTGGTTGGAATTTTGATGACATCATGTTTCCGGTTGCTGCAGCATAGAGGTATTGCTTGTGTCGCTCTATGTTTGTTTTTGTGTTTATACAATAAGACCTTGTTCATGCTTGTTTTTTTAAATATATGAACTTGGTGAGGGCTAAATAATGTTTGGGTGACTGATTGTAATTCAATTGTGTTATATGCAGATCACCTAAGTTTCTAAGCGTATAAAGTTTCGATACCAATTTGATCACTTGACTTTTACTAAGTAGCAATGTTAATTAGGACTTGTTATAGAATGGTGTATAAAACCTTAGCGAGGTCCACCAAGTATTAGTTCAGAGATAGTGCTGAGTATTGAGTTGAAACTGAAATGGTGTTGTCTGCCTATTCATGAAGTTAAAGAGTGACTTTAGCAAATACGTACAATCCATCCGGGCTAATTTTTGATCTAGAGGTGGTGAAGTAGGCGGGTTAGGTAATGGGTCAAAGCAAATTTGGACGGGTAATTTTTAGTACCCGTAAAGTTTTTTTCTTCATTTTTTTGATTTTTAAAATACGAACTTTTGATTGCAACGATTTAGGAAGTTATGCAATGAAAGTAGACTTTGAGTGATGTTCAACATCCGGCTTATTTGACCGTTTGAGATCAAACACAACACAGACTGACCCATTTATAAGTAAGTCGATTGAATTGCCACCTATAATAGTATAATGGTATCTATGACGATGATTATTTGTCCTATTACATAGTGACTTGGTTTTTCTGACTGCTTATACTTATTCTCACCTGTTACATATTAATTTGTTGAATGAACTCATTTGGCCTTGGCAGCTAATTCCTTGTTCGTACTTATTTTTCATTACCAGATCTTGGCAAGTAAACAAAACTGTGCTTGGTGATGAATAATGACATACACCTGCAGATGTTTGCAGTCTTTTGTAAATTGATTTCTTTACTTGTTAGGTTAACAAAATGGATGATTTGAAACACTTATTAATTTGTTATCATGTATACAAATATGTCTACATGAGAAATGACAAAGACTTGAAACCGTATATAGTTTGCCAACATCTGAAGAACGCTTTCAAACTGCTTGTCATTGTAAATGTGTATAGTCATAAAGAGGTTACCTTCTAAACAAATAAGCTATATTTGAACAATTGCTTATTGATTTGATCACAACACCCATTTAATTTGTACCTTAATATTGACAGCACGTTTTATCATCAATTCAGCCATATGGTTTATGCAAAATGGTTCTTACACAAACTAAAAGAAACTATCCTGTGTGAATGCAAGCTTATTCACCTATGATTAAAGTTAAACTCATTTACACTGGCGGAACCAAAGGGTTCTTGGGGTATCGAGTGTATAACATGGGTTTTTCTGTGATGTTAAATTTTATGAAAATCTTTTAGTCATTCCTTGAATATGCACATGGTAAATTTCCGTTGTATGCTACAAGTCTGTGTTTACTGTTTAGTAGCATATTTGGTAACTCGCGCAGATTTTGTGAGTGTGTGGTGATATAGATTATAGAGTCTCGGGTTTGCCCTGCTCAATTATCTATGCGGTTATATTTTTTAGTTTTTGATATGGTTTTGAGCCTACCGCCACACAAACTTTCATTTTTTGAGAAATTTTACATATGTGGGTTTTTTAATGGTGCATTTTTTGAGGTGCTTGAATCACTATACCCCATGGGATCCAAACAACATGTGCCACTACCGAACCACAATCGCCGAGTGCTTCATTTAGTGGAAGGTAGTGGTATGGACCTCCATAACAAGTTATTTGAAAAGTTTATTAACTTTTAGTCACTTGTTTGAATACAATAATTGATCAACTGCATAGTTATATTATTAAAATCACAACATTTTTGTCAAATTCTAATCGAGACAAGCTTATATATTCAAGACAATGTGACCGTGAAAGAACAAACAATACATAAAATTAATTCTCAAGGAGAAGTAAAAGCAAAAACAATCCAACACTTAAATAAAGAATTAAACGTTTGATGGCCACAAGTTACTAAGACGTATGATTAAAAACAAAAAATCAATATAATGACATTGAAAATGAAATTTATGGGAATATAGAGAAGCAACTTTTAATAGATTGTAATACACGTTACGAAATTTTATATCTTGTTATGTTGGTAATATACTGTAATAAGTATTATGTCTGCTAAAATATGGCCAGGCCCTTATATATAAACACTCGTAACACATACACATGCATCCAAGCTCGAGTTATTCATTTACAATTATTTGAGTGTATGTTATATATGATGATAACTTTAGGATCAAATGAGTGGCTACTACACACACTAGTATATGTGCTGATATTTTTTATAACAGATGTTACAAGTCAAGTTGTGCCTATAACCATCATTGAAGGAGCTGTGGCCAAAGGAGCAGGTAAATATACATGATGTACTCGTACTTCTGTAAACATCTTTTAATTAATTCCATTTATAGAAAGTTTTCTTCATAAGTGTTGTAAAAACGGTGTTGTGAAGTTTGTTTGGATGGAAGCCCACCCGCATACCAGTTTGATGCCGGTTCTGGAGATGGTGTTAACAATTGGTTGCTTCACATACAGGTTAGTTTTGTCAAACATAGCCCATATGTTATACATATTTATATAGGTGACTATGTTTTTGTTAGGGTGGAGGATGGTGTTACTCAGTTAATGATTGTCATACACGAACATATAACAAATATGGTTCGTCGAAGAATATGAAGAGTTCCGACTATAACTTCACTGGGATATTGAGCAATAAGCTAGAACTAAATCCAAGTACGATTATTTAATATTTCATTGGCAAAGCTGTAGGATACAAGTTTCGGATTCTACAAAAGATCATAACGACTGCTTTTTGTTTAATATATAGATTTTTACAACTGGAATAGGGTCGCAATTAGGTACTGTGATGGGTCTTCATTTACCGGAGATATTGAAGAAGTTGATCCTGTAAGTTATACTTGTCTCGTGGTTAGAAAACTTATTGTTTTAAGCTGATCTAACATATGACATATCTTTGTTTACAAGGCTACAAATCTTCACTTCAGGGGGGCAAGAGTCTTCGATGTCATTATACAGGAGTTGCTTGGCAAAGGAATGAAGTCGGCATCAAAGGTAAAAATTTCTCTTTGTATGCTTATCTGTTTCTAGTTTATAAAAGCTCAAAGTCGATGTGGACAGGCCCTTTTGTCAGGATCTTCGGCAGGTGGATTAGCTTCCATATTGCACTGTGATAAGTTTCGAGCATTCTTTGCAACAAGTACTCAAGTTAAATGTTTTTCTGATGCCGGATATTTTGCTCATGTGTAAGTTGACCTCCTTATGTCTATTAAGAGGAATAAACTCTTTGGTCACACATATATGTGTTCACTAGAGAACATCTATCCTCCATATTACAAACCAAAAGCTAAAGAGTCATTAACCTTTAACAGAAAGGACCTCTCTGGAGAATATAAGTTTGAGGGATATTATGATCAAGTGGTTAATTTACATGTATGCTCTCTGTTCTCTCTACTATTTATTTATTAAGTGGACATAAATTGTTGTATATCAATCAGAAGATAAACTTGATTTTTGCACTTATAGGGATCGTCAAAGCATTTGCATCATGAATGTACTTCAAAAATGAAACCTAGTTTGGTAAGCACCCGTATCTGACCAACATTCTTAATATAGACAGAACTGTGAACATAATTTACATGTACTGATGAATACGTTGTAATATAAACGACATTTTAGTGCTTCTATCCACAATTTGCCATTCCATATGTCAAGACTCCTGTATTTATACTGCACTCCACCTACGATACATTCCAGGTTAGCTCTTGGTACTTCTTGAACTTGAGATGACTGGATTACATCTTATGCTCCTTATTTACTTTTGTTTTATGATATTAAGGTACAAAACATCTTGGCCTCACCACAAGCTGACCCTAATGGACTATTTACCAAATGCAAGCAAGATATAAATGCATGCACAACTGATCAAATCCAAAGGCTGCAAAGTAAACATCATCTTTCCTCTTCCTTACTCAAAATGTTTTATACATGGTTTAGTTATACGAAACTCACGCTACATACCTGTGACACTTGTAACACTTTCTTCTTGTTGTTTTTCGGGGTTAGATTTTAGATCTGAGTTTTTAAATGCACTTTCGGTGGTTGGAAATGATTCATCAAGGGGATGGTTTATTACCAATTGTTTTACTCATGGCCAGTGCGAATACCAGTCAAAATGGTTGGGAAAATCTTCTTGGAAGTTAAACAATAAGGTAAAAACCGTTCACATACATGCTTAGCCTAGTCTCTATCTAGCTATCTCTAGTATCGTCTTGTAACACATTCCTTGCAGGCTATTGCGGAGGCAGTTGGTGATTGGTTTTATGATAGAAGCACGGTTCAGATGATGGACAACCAAAATATGTTGCCACACTATTGCAACACTTGATCAATGACAAGATGTATAGTTTTCTTTGTATATTCTCATGTAAACGAACTGAACGTTCAGTGAACATTTCATAAACCGTTCGGTAAAAAGTTCGTTCATGTTCGTTTATTTATTAAATGAACGAACATGAACATTATTTTACGTTCGTTTGGTTAAATGAACGAACATGAACACAAGTCACGTTCGTTCGTTTATGTTCGTGAACGTTCGATTAGGCGTTTATTAACGTTCGTTTATATTCATTTATATATTTATGTTCGTATATCATATCTTTTAATTGTATACTTTTAAATCTGGTATGTTTAAATAAAACAACACTTATAAAACATAATATTATGCATAATTTGATAATATTTTATGTTTTTTTCTATGCTCATTTATGTTCGATCGTTTATGTTGGTTTAGTTTCTTAATGAACAAACATAAACGAACATGAACAACTCATTTTCTTAATAAACGAACATGAACAAGAAAATTCGTCCGTTTAAGCATTCGTGTCCATTTATTTGTCCGGTTTAAAATTAAGTGAACGAACATGAACAAAGCTCCGTTCGTGTTCGTCCGGTTCATTTACAGCCCTATAGCTAACAAGCGATGATATTGAGATGGGAAAATGACAAAAATAACCATTTTTACCAGCATACTTCGTTAAATACCCAATTTTTATCAAAAAGTCCGAAATACCTACAAAACCCGCAAGGTTTGCGAATTTTATGAAAAAATCGCAAGGTTTGACTTTGCGAGGTCAAACCTTGCGTATTTTCGAAAAAAATGTTAATTTCTCCTATAAAAACATCATACTAATCTTCCTACACACAGGATCATGACAAATGGCGGAACTGACGGTTTAGATTTAGAGAGATAATAAATGAAAAAAATATATATTATATGATTGTGTGTGTAGGAGGATAAGTAGGATGATTTTGTAGAAGGTTTTAGCGATACTCTTTTGAAAATTACTTCATTTTCCTTCTGTTTTCAAGCTTAACTCAAAATATGAAAGTTGTAGATCTCCCTTTTCTCGTCTAGTGGCTTTTTGAGTCATGCGAAAAGAAGTCAGTATGAAGAAGTTATGACCAAAATAACACAACGAGAAAAAGTTTTTGTGGTATTTTGGCCATAACTTTCTCATACGATATCTTTTTTGGGTGGTTCAGAAAGTCACTAAACGGGAAAGGGGATATCTACAACTTTCATGTTTTGGGCTAAGCGTGAAAACCGAAGAAAAGGGAACAATTTTCAAAATTCGCAAGGTTTGCCTTTACGAGGTCAAACCTTGCGATTTTTAAAAAGAATTGCAAGATTTGACCTCGCAAAGTCAAACCTTCCGATTATTTTTATAAAATTTGCAAACCTTGCGGATTTTGTGGGTCTTTCAGACTTTTTGATTAAAATTGGGAATTTAGTAAAGTATGTTTGTAAAAATAGGTGTTTTTTTCATTTTCCCTCTTAAGATATGGGCAATGAGTAATGACCCGTTATCATATGCACTAAGAAAAATTAGGTAACAAGCAAGAGTTAATTTGCGTTGTGGAGGTTTCTACCCGTTGGAGCTATATACATTATGCATAATTCATTCTTGTTATATGTTGTTAAATCTACACATCTTTATGCACCTCTAATGTTTTAGTTATCAAATTCAGTTAAACTCACAAACAACAATTTGGTTAGATACTTTGCATGAAAGAGAGTGTTTTTTACACTCAATAACACATGTGATAATTAGCATATAAAGTGAGGACAATCTCGTCATTTCACAAAAAAGATCATAGCTTTAGCAATATGCCACGGATTTAAGTCAAGTTTGAAATAAGTGTCATCGTCAATGTTAGTTTTACAAGTTTTTTTTTTGTGAAAATGTGAATTATATTACTTCAAACAAGCATACAGCATACAACATTACTAATGCAATGGGACATGCCCCAAGCATTTTACTCAGCAAAAGCTAATAACAGACAAACATTCAATTATAGCATTCTATCAAACTACGTTCTATTCTTCTTCCTTTGAATCTACAAACTCCATCTATCTTCCATTTTGATTCTTTTACTACAAAACCTGCAATCTTTAACTGCACAATTTCCTTAATGGTTTGAATCAAAGTCTTTTCATCTCTTTTCTCCTCTCTAAAGACTCTATTATTCCTTTCTTGCCAAGTGTAGTAGACCACTGCACCAAACATAAGTCTCCTGACAATGCTCCAAACATTTTGGTTGTTTGGCAGTCTCTCTAATTCTTCCACAATTTCATTCCAACTAAAAGACAAACTCACACTCAGCAATCTCTGGGCCTCTTTCCATACTTGTTTAGTATAAGCACATTGAAAAAACAAATGTTCAACTGAATCTAAGCACTGCTTGCAGAACACACATTGCATCACCTCATTAGGCTTCCAAACAACAATTCTGTCCTGAGTACTTAGTCTATTCTGAATAGCCATCCATAACACAAAAGCATGTCTTGGTATGTTTTTTGTAAACCATACAATTTTGTACCAGTCAACTTTTGTCTCATCATAGTTTAGATCCTTCCAAACCTGCTTGACACTAAACAAATTTTCCTTACCATTCCTATCCAACCAAACTGCTTTGTCCCTAGTACCATCATGTATTCTAAGCATACCACACTGTTTTAATATAGGATACTCATTACTCCACCCATCAGGCCAAGTGCCTTCATACTTAGCCACCAGCTCAGTCATAGTTGTATCAATATTCAATCTTGCCTCATAAATCTCCCTTGTAGTAACTATATCACATATAGGACCTATAGAGCACCAATTGTCATACCAAACATTAATACTCATTCCATCACCAACTTTTCATAGAATATGTTTCCTGACCTTATCCCTTAGCTTTAACATTTCTTTCCACCCAGCACTACTACTAGCTTTAGCTGTAACTACCCATACACTTTTTCCTTTCAAGTACTCAGTATTAATCCAATTGACCCAAAAAGTATCCTTTTTAGCAATCACATTCCATAACTGTTTGACTAGTATCACTTCATTCCATACTTGTAAATTTTTAATTCCTAATCCACCGTGTTCCTGAGGTCTGCAAACACTTTTTCATGATATATTTGCCTTCCCTCTTGTCAATTCCCATTGACACCACAAAAATCCCTTCAAAAGTTTATTAATTTCATAAATCACATTCTTTGGGAGTAAAAAACAGAAGCCTAATATATCTGCATTGTACTTAGCACATATGTTATTAAGTGCAACCTTCCAGAGTATGATAGAGCCTTATTTCTCCAATCCAGTACTCTATCTTTGACCTTTTCAACCAATGGCTTACAATCAATAGCATTAATCTTTTTAGTAAGTAAAGGAACACCAAGATATCTCATTGGCGGTCTTCCAATAGCAAATGGGACAATATCAAGAATACTTTTTTGTTCTGCATTTGTCAATCCTCCAAAAAACACAGTACTTTTACTCATATTAGCTTTCAATCCAGAATAACTACTGAATTCCTCTAAAGCCTTTTTAATAACATTCACAGACTTATGATGTAACACCCCTAAAAAAATCACAACGCAGCGGAATACCACTTGGGGTGCTACTTCATAGCATAAAGTACAAGTTACAGAAACGACTCTAAGTGAGACGTTTTGAAAAGTCAACCATTCAATAATTTTTATAAAATATCAGAGTTACAAATTTGGTGACATAGGGTCACCTTGCCTTAGACCTCTACCACCGCTGAAGTAACCTTCTCTTTCCTCATTGATGTTAATAGAGAACTTAGTAGTACTAACACATACCATTATCCACTTAACCATCTTCTTAGGGAAACCAAACTGCTCCAAAACCACTCTTAGAAAATCCCACTTAATAGTATCATAAGCTTTCTGTAAATCAATCTTAAAAGCAACTTTTTTAATCTTTTGTTTCCTATAATATCCTTTAAACAACTCCTGAGCCAACAAAATATTGTCAGTGATCTGTCTTCCAGCTATAAAAGCACTCTAACTTTCATGAACCAAATTCCCAAGTACCCCTTTCAATCTATTTGTAACAATTTTACTGATGCACTTATAGATCACATTATAACATGCAATAGGTCTGAATTCAGATACTCTATCAGGATTTGGAACTTTAAGAACAAGTGGGATTATAGTTGCATTTACCTCACCAAGAAGTTTCCCATTCACAAAGAAATCTTTCACTGCTTGACAGATATCTTTACCAATTACGCTCATGCTGACTTGTAGAATCTAGCAGTATAACCATCTGGTCCTGGAGCTTTAGAATCTTCAATATCAAACATGGCATTTTTCACTTCTACTTCACTAACATCTTTACACGTCTTAACAGTTTCCTCAATGCTCAGCTTGTTTGGAAAGACAATTCTGTCCTTAGGCATCTCAGTTACCACATCTTTCTTACCTAGGAACTCTTGAAAATGCTTCACAAATTGTTCTGCTACTTGATCATTTTCAAACCTTTCCCCCTTTTCATTACATACTGAAACTATCCTTCCTTTATGCATTCTTCCTTTAATTATCTTATGAAAAAATTCAGTATTTCTATCACCATCTTTCAACCATTCAATCTTAGCTTTTTGCATCAAATTCAGTATTTCTATCACCATCTTTAATTATCTTATAATATTCACTTAAAATCTTGCAACTTTTCACTTTAATATCCTCATTATGAGGATACTTATCAACTTCAGCTTGTATGTTCTTCAAACACTCTCTTAACTTGGTCACCCTTTCAAAAATGTTACCATCTTTCCAACTTAGATTATTCAGACAAGGTTTCATTAGCTTCATCTTCTTCACCACTTTATACAACATATGCCCTTCAACCTCAACTTCCCAATCCTTTTTCACAGTAGGCAGAAATTCCTTCTTATCAGTAACAAAATTAGAGAATCTAAAAGCTTTTTTCCTTCTTGCCATTCCATTTGGTAACCACAGAATTGCAGGTGAATGATCAGAGATTAAGTATGGTAAGAACATCCCATTAGCAGTCTGAAACTTGTCCATAAAAGCCTCACTAATCAAAATCCTATCAAGCTTCTAAAGAGTTCTGCACTGAGGATTCATTCTACTTTTAGTCCATGTAAAATAAAAACCAGATGAACCAATCATTTTTTCATGATAGACAACTACTAATTGAATATAGACAACTACCAATCATTTTTCCATGATAGACAACTAATTCCGCATAACACATCATAAGTAATGGTAAGTTACAATGCTGATAATTGAATATAAGTACTAGAGATATGCCTTCTTAAAGTCAGTATTTCATAACACGAGTCTCATTATTGTCAAAATTAACCTTATATAGTAACTTTAAAATCATCATATTTCATTAACTTTTATACCTTAAGCGTATTTGATAAATGTGTTCAATTTGAAATTCGAGCATAACTCAACTTTTTTTTATAAACTAAATTTGAGAGAAAATGTGGAAAAATTATAACTTTCTTATTAACAAATGAAGATTACAACTCAGTATTTATACAAGAAAGATAATGGCGGGAAAAACTAAAACTAACTAACATTTGACCTAAATATTGACTTTAACTAAAACTATGAAACTGTAAAGCTTACTGCTACAAATCAATACTATACATTACATACTGCTACATTTAACAAAGCTCTTGTGATGATGAAGGTAATTTGATAAGATCATAGTGTTGATAATCTTTGATCTTTCATATTGCTTTGTATCTCCTTTACCCCCCCCCCCCCCCCAACAAGCTGGGAGTATGTAGACATCACACATGCCAAACTTAGATAGTTGGTTTTATATGGGCATTTGTCGGACATTGTTGTTGTTGACGGGGTCTTGTTATTATCAAACTCATAATTTTGAGCAACCCATTCATAATATCTCCGTTCACGAGTAGCATCATTAAATCTCTGATTTCCGTAACAAACTTGAAGAAAGTCTGTAAATCCCATACAACTTCCTTTTACAGTGCGTCTCTCATGATCACGAAAACATACCCATTGTCTAAGCATTCCCTGTTCGCTTTTTCAAAAAACCTCATAATAACAAAAACAGAAACTTGAGTCAGGGTCGCAAGTGGGCCACGTCCCACAATCTTTTCCACTTCCGTCATCATAAAACATCTGAATAGGTTTACACACATGCCATCTTTTTGTCAAACCCCCTTTATCTAGTAAGGGGTTAGTTTGTCTGGCAATTTTATTTTGTGGATCAATAGTATAATTTCTAGTATCCTGTTCAAATTGCAAACATGCAGGGGATTCATATAAGAAAAGATCATGTCTTATTTCAAGGGGATTAAAGGATTCTTCCTCCTGACTAGTATTTGCCATGAAAAAATTTTCGATTGAAATGTCAGATCGGCAAGGGTTTCCCTTTACGTCAAATTTAATTTTATCTTCGCCAATCCCTAATGAAATTTCTTCCTGGAATACATCTATCTGGGCATGAATGATTTCTAGGAATGGTCTTCCTAACATAATTATTTCCCCAAGATTTTCAAGCATATCAGTAACAACAAAATCACACGGGAATTCAAACTTATTAATTTTAATCAAGACATTTTTAACAGTTTCTAATGTTTCTTGTTGTGTCATATCATCCATTTCGACTGACATAGCGGCTCCCCCATGATTAACTAGCTTCAAGTATTCATATATGCTCTTAGGCATGATATTATTACTAGCGTCTATTAGCTATAGCATAAGAGTTATAATTATTAATTGTGAAAGGGAGAAGGAAGCTTCCTGGGTTTAATCCAAGTGATGGCAAATTACTTATAAAGCTGTCATTATTGACAGTGTCTTCCACAACCTCAGAGGATTTTTTAAATCAGCTTCTGCAACTCTTATTTGCTTATTTTTATGAACAACCACACATTCTTCTCTAATGGATTTTATAATAGTAATTAGTGCATCTTCCTTATTTTTCTCCTCCTGCTTACTCATGTGTTTTTCCATTTCTGCATTTAACCATTCATCAAGGTCTTCTTTCGAACTCAACTCTTCTTTGAAAGACTAAGTATTGACAGTATGATATGGGTTAATTGCTTCATGTTCACTCATAACTGATTCCTCATCAGTTGTGCATCTAGCTTCCTCATCAAGCTCCATATCCTTAGAATCATAACTAAACTTCGTGTTTGGTGGGATAGGATTAAAGAAAGTGTTATGAGGAAATTCAAGGGTTGTGTTATCGTTGGATGTGCAATGGCCAAAATAGGTTGGAAAGTAGGATCCAGAGTTCCTACTGTATTGCCTTTTATCCTTTCCTCGTATTCTGTATATTCGGCAATGGTCATGTCATCAACCTTTTTAACCATACTAGGTGTTTGGTGTTCTTGTGTAAGCCTAAGATATTGCTCTATGGTGAGATCGTCGATGTTGATCTCATCCATGATGTTATCTACAGAATTTAGAAATTAGAGAAAAAATCGAAATAATTACAAGGAATCAAATTAATACTAATTTTTAGCTTCCCGGCAGCGGCGCCAAAAACTTGATGCGTATTTTATTTTAAATATTTAATTACCAAGTTTAAAATTTATAAAACTTGTTCTACCTTTACAAACGCACTAACTGGCAAAGAACCCGGTCGTGAGTAGTGTAGAGTTGGTAAATCCGAGGTCGTCCCAAGAGCTAAGTGTCAATTAGTTTTAATTTGAAGTGTCACGTTTTTAAAGTGATTTGAGATTGATTTTGAAAGTAACAGGAAAGTAAATATGCGAAAAGTAAAAGTAGTAGAAGATATTAGAGAGAGAAGCGTGCTAGCATATCCATTACATTACTATCGTTATAACTATGCTTTCCTGTGCAATGTTACATTATGGTCTCATTGGTGGTTTCTAAAGTCGACAGACCCGAATAAATATCTTTAGTCTGCCCTATAATTCCTGCGATCCTGAATCCCCCGAAAGTTACGAAGGTAGGGCAACCAGGTCATAGTGATTAATCCCAAATATCCCAAGAACTAGTCTAATAACCTGTACAGATTATTAACCCTCTCTGAAAGAGTTCCTGTGTTTTTTAAGTATATTAAGTGATAGAGACGGTAACAGGGTTAGTTCCTACACTAGGGTTGGAATAATCATCTGACCCTAGTATCCTGCTAATCCCATGTTCAAGTGGCAATCTAATAATAGGATTAACATGATCTAAACCACCCGCAATACTACCAAAACCCAGGGTTACACGATAGTCAAAAGGATATCTAACGAAACCATGATTTAACAAGAAACAAGAAATGATAGTAGATTCATGACTAGGCCAACACTTGAAGTGCTTAGCCACTCATGGCAACAACAAAGCAAGAATTAATTAAGATAATCATGGATGGAAAACTCATAATTCTTACAGAATTTTTTTATGAACGATTAAATACAAAAGTAAGTTTAAGTGTGATCTCCCTTGGACTTCTTGTGGAATTCTTCGAGCTATGGAGGCCTTGATCACCCATTGGAACTGTGGTGGAATGGTTGACATCGAATTGTCTGAATGAGGCCTCTATTTATAGATTTCGAATAGTTTACGGTGTAATCTTTTAGGGGTTTACGCCGTAAACTGCTGACGTGCATTTTCCATCTTGTAGGCTTAAAGGAGGTTACGGCGTAATCAATTGTCAACGTTATGTCGTAATGCTGACTCAGAAAACTCATCCTTTCATAATAATAATGTTACGACGTAAACCTTACGTGTGGTTACGTCGTAATCTTGCTGGATGACGTGTCTTGCCTTGAATAGGTTACGGCGTAACACTATCGTAGAGGTTACGCCATAAAGTCTCGTAAGAATCTGTGTTTTCTTCATTTTTACGTCATTTTCCCGTGTTTCTTGTCACATACTTGCATTTACCTGAAAATAACGAAATAACCGTAAAAGTATCGAATTCAAATATTTATAAGACAATTGCAAGTATTTTTAGGAGAAAATTGACACTAAAAAGTATCAAATATTTGATGTCATCACGCGTAAAAAGGAGGGCTCCCTACACTTAGCATTAAGTGCGGGTGATAGTAGCGATACACACCATTTCAATGGAAGTATGCCACGTAGGGTGAAGGTGGTATATGAATGGTCAAAGGTTCTACTACCTTCATCCTAAAACTACCTGAATTATTTGGTTTGATGGGTGGATTTGAAGTTAGAGAAAATTATGACAAATAATCAAGGTTATGTCATTCTCATAAAGATTATGCTCTAACGGTTCTTTATCCATTCCAGTTCCCATCATCTTTATCTCGGCTTCATCTTCATCTTCGTACTTAAGCTTATTTTCCCCAAATGAATGAAGTATTGGCATTTTGAGGTTGGAATTTAGGTGTTGGTGAGGCATTTTATAGATAGTGGGTTTAATATTAGAAATCATCGAGACCCTATGCACCATGATAGGCTTGAGTATTTCAGGGGTTACGGTAGGGGTGTGAGTAGGGAATTTAGTGATCTTTTCTATTTTGTAGAATGAACTCGTTGTGTCTCTATTTTGACCTTCAGGGTTGCAGTTAAATTATCTGCAAGACACATAAATGTATCTTTTGTTTTTCTCATATCTTCCTCCAATTGCCTAATTTGATCCTTTTGATGATACATTAAATTGTATTCGTCGCTTAAACTCCTCTTGATAAGGTCTTTCGGGAAACGTAAACCCTACCTCATAATCCAATAGCACTTCACTCCTCATTAAAGATTCTACTTGACACTCCATACTTTCTAACTCCTGTTCCAAAGTGGCATTTATGTAGTCGGGACTTTCTTTTTCAGAAAAGATTGGGTCGTTTCAATTTTCTTCTTCGTATTGGGCTAAATCCTCGATGGTTTCCCATGCTTCTTCGGGCCTTAATTTTCTAAGTCTCCCACCTGCTGCATAGTCAATGGCCATCTAGGTGGCGTAGTCGACATGATCATAAAAGATTTGAACTTGAAGCCATAGATCAAGACCATGGTAAGGGACTTTTTCGAGTAAGTCCTTGAAACGAGTCCGCGCATCATAGAGGGATTCATCTTGATGTTGTTGGAACATCAAGATATCTTTTTGAAGTTTAGCAGTTCTTTCTAGTGGGAAAAACTATACGAGGAAACGAGTGGTGAGATCATCCCAAGTCGAGATGGATCCCGCAGGTAGACGATCAAGCCAATTGATAGCTTGGTCATGAAGAGAAAAGTGGAATAGACGTAAACGAGTAGCATTTCTTGTATCACCATTAAGGCCAATAGAATCTACAATTCTGAGATAGTCCTTAAGATGTTGGATCGGGTCTTCGGACCTAAGTCTGTGGAATGAGCATCCGTTTTGCACCAACCGGATGGTGTCAGATCGCAGAAGCACCACGTTGTTCCCATCGGGGAGCTCAATTGTGTTTCGATGGCCCTCGTGGCTAGGTCTGGAGTAATCTCTAAGAGTACAGATAGGATTTTCGTCTCCTATGGAGGTCGATGAAAATATTTACGAAACAAATAACACAAAGAAAAGATAGACTAAAGAAAGCTAATTGACGGAAAATAAAATCTCACTAGAAAGGAATTTAGTGAGTAGACCTAAGCTAGATAAAATTCGAAACATAACTATTCCCCACGCAGCGGCGCCAAAAACTTGCATTAGTTTCACAACTCCCTAGACAGAGCACCTAACCGTTGTAGTGTAGTAAGGCAAGACTCGGGGGTTGTTATCGTTCTCTAGGGGAATAGGCTGGGAAGGCTCGAACAAAATTTAACAAAGGTCTAACGGGTTGAAAGAAGATTCTTTTTGTATTTTTATATTTTTATATTTTTATAAAAGCAGGTAAAAATCATTGGTTTGAGAGATTGGTTTGGTTTAATTAATTAAACTAAAAATAATTCTAAACTACTTTGGTGATAACTATATGATAAACGAACGTATTTACTTAATCATGCACTACTCCCTAGTTTGATTCTCCTAATTCAGTTGCTTTGTCACACTTGTGATGATCTGTGTAAGTATTTCTTAAGTTATGAATGAATTACACGAACCCGCCGTCTAAGTAATATTCTGTTAAGGCAACGCACAAGTAAGGTAGTATGAAGACTATTACAAGGCCTCTAAGAGTACATTACATAAATTTAAAACACTTAAAAGGGATCAACCATATTAGGAGTAAGGTAGTATGAAGATTGTCACCGATGGTATCTTTTCTACACACTCGTGTTTTCCTAGACGTCTATGTCAATTTTATATCTTATGGCTAGTTTTCTAAAGCCTAACGCACACATCTATCACAAGAAGCAACATTAAAAGGATCTACAAACTAAGTTTCATGCAATCATAAGTAAATACTAAAGGGTTCTAGCCTAGCATGTTAAAAGAAAGTGAAGAAAAAGAACCAATCATGTAACACATAGACATATTGAATAATAAAAGATAAGAGATCTCACTTGATTAAAACATGTAATTAAGGCTGTTACAAAGGGGTTTTGACACTCTAAAAATGCCCTAAAGAGCAGCTATAATCGTATTCTAATATTAGGGTTTGGTTCCTAAAAATTACACACTTCAAAACCCTAAAACAAGTTTGTATATATAGGAAATAGGCCGCGACGACGTCGTAGGTTTTCTGACGCTGTTGCTCCGCCAAATCTTCTAGGGTTTCTTCTGAGGCGGTTACGTTTTGACGCCGTCTTGGAAATCCTAACGCCGTCTCTTGTATGATATGACGCCGTCGCTAGGAATCGCGACGCCGTCTCCAGGCATTGTACAAAATTCTTCAAGAGACTTTGGTGTAGAGTCGTAGTCTTGTCCGTTTCTTCTCCAATTGAGCCCAAGTCACGTGTATTTCCTCCAAAAACCATCCAAATGCTAAAAACACAAAAACAAAAGATTAAGCACATAATCTAGGCATATTTGCATGATTTAGGGGGTTAAATGACCCCAAAAAAGTGTATAAAATGACACCTCATTAGGAATAAACAAACCTTGTCATAAACATAATTTGATATACCTTAAAACTTTTATAAGAGCTTTCCACTGAGGAGTTCTTGGACTGTGACTGAATTGGCTTAAGGCATGAACTGCATAAGATAAGTCTAGCCTAGTGATGGTGAGATAGATTAGTTTGCCTACAATTACTATGTAAGTTGAGGGATTTGTGAGAGGTTCTCCATCAGTGTCATTGAGTTTAGCAATTTGATCAACAAGAATGTGACAAGGTTTAAGGTTCGGGACATTGGCACTTTGTAGCAACTCTAAAGCATATTTCCTTTGAGACATTGTCAATCCATAAGTTTCTCAGAAGCTCAATTCCAAGGTAATAGTTAAGGTTTCCCAAATCCTTGATGCTAAAGGTGAGATCCAATTGCTTCTTAAAGTAATGAATGAGAGTGATGTTGTTGCCAGTGAGAAGTATGTCATCAACATATACGAGGAGAACAAGGAAATCATATCCTTTCTTGTAGGTGAAAAGGGATGTGTCTGCATAACTCTGTGTGAAGCCATGATGAAGAAGGAAAGTGGTCAACTTAGTAAACCATTGCATGTTTGCTTGGTTGAGACCATAAAAGGATTTTTGAAGTTTGTATACTGGTTGAGGGATGGTGGAGTTATGTTTGTAGCCTTGTGGTAAACTCATGTAAACTTCTTCATGAAGATCCTTATGAATAAATGCATTATTGATATCCATCTGAGCAATGTGCCAATTATGATGAATAACAAATACTAAAAGGGTCCTGACAATGACCATTTTAGCAACTAGAGCAAAGGTTTCAGTATAGCATATTCCTTCTTGTTGTGGGGTAGCCAATTAGGATACAAGGAATAACACTGGCCTTAAATTTGTCTGATGTGTGTTGGTATGCTAAAGCTTGACATCCAATGACTTTGAGATGGGTGAATGAAGGGGGTGTTTGGTACAAATGTTCATAAGGAATTTTATGGTTTAATGGTTTACAAGGAAGTCTCTTGATTAAATATGTAGCAGCTAGGATATAACATCCTAAAAAATGGATAGGAAAGTGTGCTTGAAATCTTAATGCCCTAGAAACTTCCAATAAATGTTTATGTTTTCTTTCTACCCTAACATTTTGCTGAAGGTGTATGGACAAGGTGTTTGGTGAATGATACCATGAGTGTAAAGAAATCTGTTAGAGATTGATTTAGGAATTCAGAAGCATCGTCACTTCTAACAGTTTTAAGTGATATCTTAAAGTGATTTAAGACAAAAGCATGAAACATTTTGATGTGTGAAGTAGTATGTTGTTTGGATGGTAAAAGTAAGAAAAAAAAAAAAAAAAAAAAAAAAATTATAAAAAAAAAAAGGTCCAAGATGGGGGGCCCCCCCCCCCCCCCCCCGGGGGGGCCCACCCCCCCCCCCCCCCGGGGGGGGGCCCCCGGGGCCCATTTGGTAATCTTTAATTATAGTTGGGGGTATTTGCATTTATTAAAGTATTGGGTGTCTATAGGGTCCTATGATCAATGTGAATCATATTCAAAACATAGCGGTATCATTAAGAATTGTGAGGGAAAACGGTAAAGCATGTTGTTATAGGACATATGAGAAATGTTTTAGCACAAATGATAATTAGAATTTTACAGAAGAAGTTTGAAATTGACTTTATTTGTTACAACATAAAATGATAGATGTCATAGTCTCGAGTGCCAGAGATCCATGTTGTTGTTGGTGATTGACAAAGTAGTTGATGGTGAAGCTGCAAGTTCTTGCTTGATGATGTAAAGACCATTATAGAGGATGCCATAGGCAATCCTCTTGTAACGGTCCTGAAAATAGCATGAAAATGGTGTGAAAAGGATGTAAAGTGGTATATGTGTTCCTAGCTTGCTGACAGATAGTAAGTTATATGAGAATGAAGGTATGTAAAGCACATTATGTAAGGTAATACCAGAGTTAATATGTGCTGATCCTATTTTGGTTACTTGTGTGGTTTGGTCATTTGGTAAACTTACATAGATGGGTTGTGAACATATTTGAATATTATGTGTTGATGTTAGGGAAATGCAGTCATGATCAGTACCACCACTATCAACTACCCATAGGAACTTTTGATTAATCAAGACATATGCAATGATTCTATGCTTTTTAGCAGTAATATGAGAAGAAATAAGCCTATATGTCTTAGAGGTAATCGTGGTTATGAGTTTAGGTATACCTTCTGGGTTCAAATGAGGCACACCGGATAAGTCCTTGTTGTTTTGCATCATGAGCATCATCTGGTTAAGTTGATTCTGCAACTGGTTCATTCTTGCAGACATAGTTGTCTCACCTTGTTGAGAAGAAGTACTAGCAGACTATGCATTTAGGTTTTTACCCATTGTCACATTGACTGTCCAGTGAGCTGAACTGTTCTGTGCATTGAACCTTTGAGGAGTGTGTGGTGGCTTATACTTTCCATGAAGATGATGACCAACATGGTAACCCAACAACTTATAACATTCCTCCCTTGTATGTCCTTCTTTACTGCAATTACCACAAATTACTCCCTTCCTAAATACACTTCTTCTTACAATGTTGTCATTGTCACTTAAGTTTCTATTTGATGTTTCACATTGACTATAATTTTTTCCATTTCTTCCATTGTTATTGTAAGAATTCCTGTAATTGTTTGAATGTGCAGTTGCCATTGGAATCCTTGAAGCAAATCCTTCCTTTTGTTTTTCTTCTTGCCTAATAATATTGTATGCCTTTGCAACAGATGACATTTGATTCATTAACAAATTTTGTACCCTAATGTTTGCATAACACTCATCTAACCCCATTAAGAGCTGAATGAGTCTTCTTCTTTGATCCCTTTCTCCACACCGATAGCAATCTTCATCTTGTTCTTGGCATTCAGGGAAACCATCATAGATCTTTTCCATGATCCATAATTGTTTGAGCATGTTAACTTCTTTGAAATCAAAACTAAACCTCGATGATCTTGCTGGTGTAGAAAGAATGGATGATTTGGTGAGTTTACATCATTATCAAGTATGATGGTGGTGGTTGTGGATGATGATGGTGGTGGTTAGTTCGATTGTTATTTTTCATTTTTGGTTATTTTGATTGATTGTTGGAGACTGTGATGATTGAACTTGATAATTTGTGTGGAAAATGATGAAGAAAAGTTTGTTATTTGGTCAGAAAAAGTTTGTTATGGTGGTCGAAGTTTGTTAGATGGCCAAAAAAGTTTGTTATCTTCATCGGAGTTTGTTGAGCACTGTTGACTCTGATACTGTTTTGGTAAACTGAATTTGAGAGAGAACGTGGAAAGATTGTAACTTTCTTATTACAAATGAAAATTACAATTTGAGTATTTATACAAGAAAGATAATGGCGGGAAAAACTAAAATTAACTAACATTTGACTTAAACATTGACTTTCACTAAAACAATGAAACTGTAAAGCTCACTAGCTACAAATCAATACTATACATTACATACTACTACATTTAACCAAGCTATTGTGATGATGAAGGTAATTTGATGAGATCACAATGTTGATAATCTTTGATCTTTCATATTGCTTTGTATCTCCTTTATAAACAAGTGACGATATACATATTCACTCATATAAACTAATAAACACATCACAAAAAAATAAATAGGGTGACCTAGTGGCAAAAGGCTTGTGATTATCATTATAAAATATGTGATGTCTCAAGTTCAATTACAATTCCTATTAGGTGCAAACAACTATGAAATGGTCACGTCAACCTTTTGTAAATGGAGAGCTTTATTTGGTCTCGGTCTGTGTTGTGGTGGATTCAGACTCCAAATTGGTTGACTCGAGAACTAAAACATGTTAGAATGGAGAACCGGAACTAGTATACCTTGTCGGTTTCAGTTTGTGTCAGGTCGGTCCAATTCGATCCGGTATTTGGCGAACGAATCCGAAAACCACATATTAATTGAGTAATGCCAAACACCCCTAAACCAAAGCACGACTAATCACGGTTCGAAACCCAGACCAAGCGAACTAATACCGGGCCGAACCAAAACTGATTTTGTTCAAAACACCTGACCGAAATGGTCGGTCCATGTCCGGGTTAGTCCGGTCTGATCCGGTTCAACAAAGCATAAAACCGGTTTTGTGTAAGATCGAACCGAATCAGACCAAAAACCGAATACGAAGAAAATGATGAACAGATGCTCCGGTCTGATCGGTCCGGTTTTTCGATCCCATCCGATCCGTGGTCTAGCTGAGCCCCTAAACCAAAGTAAAAGACTAAAAAGCAAACACTCTCTCCTCAAGTAAGTAAAGATTGATGATGAATAAGAGGAAATAAGAATGACGCTGGTCGTCAGAGAGCCACCTGGTTCCTAACGTGTCACAACCTCCCCCCTCTTCTTTTAACCAACCGTTGTCTGTCTCTGCAATCATCATCGTACTCTATTTATACGCCGACACACATACATACATATTCTTAATATCAATTTATCTCAATCTATGAGGGGGAATAATAGTAATGCCATGGTTGCATGTCTTAACCGACATATTATTTCATTAATCATTAAAAGACCAACACCAAGAGGTACTGTATGTGTTTTAGGTTTTATAATTGTCACCATTATTAGGTACACATGTGTGATTATACTTATTTTTAATTCTGATGTTGTGTTTGACTATAATTAAATGTTCATTATTAGGTGATATATATATATATGTATGTAGTTATATGAGGTGCAATGTTTTAGGGGGTGTTTGTTTCGGCTTATGGCTTATTTTGAAACTTTTTGGCTTATATAAGTTCATTATGACATAATAAACTTAAATTCCCTTGTGTATAGTATTATGCTCCTTTGATCGATTTCACATTACTTAACCATTGAGAAAACAATATTGATTACAAGAATTATTGCGAAACTTGAATGGGCGGGGTAATGCATTGTTTACTTTTCATGGGAAAATATTCCGTTTAGGTTGATTCTAGTTAGGATGAATGTAAATGTTGTTAACCTTGTTATTAGAGGATCAAATGAGAAGAAATCTTAAAATGAGAATGATGAGAAATAGCTATAACCACACATTTGAGATGCATCGACGACTTGAATTAGATACATCCCTAATATATTTTCTAGCAAAAATTTAGATGCATATACATATATTAGACACAATTCATCAAGTTAGGCGAAAGTTAGCTGAATCCTATGTATTTTTCCCCCCGCCGGTCAAATGTGTTGCTAGTACTACTTTGCATCATTTTCACTTCAAAATCACTTTCGAAACTAATTGGGATGCATCTAAATGAATAAAGATGCATCTAAATCAAGTCGATGCATCTCAAATGTGTGGTTATACTTATTTCTCATCCTTCTCATTTTAAGTTTTCCTCTAGGGATCCCTACCATGTTATTACTAGCTTGTATATTGTTTAATACAAAAATTTGATTCTCGTTTGCAGCTTATCACAATGCACATTTGGTTGGGACTATTCCCTACAGAAGGCAAGCTTTCTTTTCATAGTTTATGTGCATGTGTTGTTTAGTCCTTGTGTTTTACGTAGCATTTTAATTTATGTACTAGCTTTGTGTGCAGTTTCTCTACGAGATTCTCTAGTGTACATGGGGAGAAGCCGTCAGCAGAGTATGCCAAATTGAGAAAGGAATCACTTGAAAGCGAATTTGGAAATGCACTTACTTCTAGATCCAAACGTCTTTCCATGTATTATAGTTTTGGTCCTTTCTTGGCATTGTATAGAGCAGCTTTTATTTCATACGAGGTCTTCAAGCTTACCGTGGGGCATTTTTTTATTCATGACATTAATGAACGCGCAGCAAAGGTACATCATTACTTGTTTTTTTCCTTTCCGTTGTGATACCTGTACTATGGCTGTTTGGGAAGTCATCATAGCGTGTCTAATGGACCTTGTAACATGTTGTGACAGTAGGATAATATAGAAAGTAGATTGTCTGTTTAACTGCCTATGCACATGATTGGTTAATTAAAATGAAGAGGCTAGTATGATTGTTCTGATATCTAGTGGGTGAAAAATTATGTATCACATGCACCCATTTATGAGCATGGGTTTCGTGTTAGTTTATGATTAGTGCTTTGGTTTGGTAGCAAAAGAGGAATTATACCTGAATGATATTTGTCATTTTGAGCTTATTGTTTCAGTGTCTATTTTTTTTGGGTATACCTGGGTTTCCGACTCGACATTGCGAGCCGACTAATCCCAGGGCGACTATCCTTTTGGATAGCCCGGAGTCGGCGCAGGTGAACCTCCGTGGCCAATGGGGGATTAATTTTCTCCCCAAGGTTGGAACCCAAGACCTCTAGGCACTTTCGTCCTAAGAGGCTAAACTCTTACCGCTGGGTCACCCCCATTGGTTAAAAACATGTGTAGTGCATTGCATTTTTTTGGCTGATTATTTACTAGTCTGTTGAATCTGCTGATAAGTTGAGGGATTTGAATGCTGAAAATTGCTCTATGGTTTTATTGGATACCACTCATGCTAGCCCAAATTCTTTCAATTGATCTACGCTTAGATGCCCAAACTAGCATGTATTTTAAGTTCTTATTTCTAGGGCGGTTACCATATGAATATATACATCGTTTAGCTTTATCTGTAGTTCACCACCCTCTTATCAGATTTCTTTCCTTATTGTTTGTTAGTTATCTTAACAAACAAAAAATAACTCTATTCTAATTGATGCAGTTTTGTGATACACTCATCCGCCTGGGTCCTTTTTATATTAAGGCAAGTATTCTTTTGTATTATTTTCACGTCTTTCCCTTCATCATGTTGATTTTTACCTGAGATATTTGTGAGGATACAGTGAATTTTACATCAAAATGTTATATGCATTATGCATATATGAATTCTACTCGATGTAAGCAGTTGGCGCGTCTTGTTATGTTTCTGTAAAGGGGAATTAGATAGAAACAGATGTAGAATGTGTGATTGATTAAAACAGAATGCAGCCTTATTAACTTCATTTTGTTTTGACTTGCAGCTTGGACAGGCTCTCAGCACAAGACCAGATATTCTACCTTCTGTATATCGTACTGAACTTGCTAAACTACAGGTACAGACCTGCTATAAGAAGTGCATTTTAGTATGTTATAATTAACCACTCTAACTATTACTATTATTTGTTTACCAGGATCAAATACCCCCATTTCCAACCAAGGTTGCCATACGTTCCATTGAAACTCAATTGGGTGCTCCTATATCACAACTTTTTGCAGACATCAGCCCAGAGCCTATGGCTGCAGCATCTTTGGGACAAGTGTATAAAGGTTAGATAGTTTGACCTTGTGAAGAGGACGAGTCCCTTTTTTGTACTTCCTATTTGTAGATTGAGACATAGAAATCATAGGGAATTTGCACTCTATATGTTAATCTAATAGGTTTTCTGGTTACTTCAAGTTTTGCAGCTCATCTGCATACAGGGGAGCTAGTAGCTGTAAAAGTGCAAAGGCCTGGTATGTCACTTTCGTTGACCCTTGATGCCCTGTTATTTAACATGATTGGGGGCCAATTAAAGAGATTTGCTAAAGCAAGGAAGGATATAATTGTAGCAGTTAATGAGACGGTGAGTTTTATATTCGAGAGTAATGGCAATGAACTGTACCTCTTTATGTATGTTTCTTATGATTTAAATGCACTTATCTTCATTTTCGTGACCCAAGATTCTGATTGAATAGGTCAGACATATGTTTGAAGAAATAGATTACATCCTTGAGGGACAGAATTGTGAACGGTTTGCTTCTCTATATGGTTTCCGTGACTGTAAGTGATCTCCAGTTACCACAACACAGCATCTTATGTGTCATTATCTACCTTTATATCTGTCTTTTTTAGCAATAACTTGTATGTTACTGCAGCACAAGAGGAAGATACCTACACCAATGAAAAATGGGTTAAAGTTCCAAAGATATATTGGAACTACACCCGAAAAGCTGTGCTTACAATGGAATGGCTTGATGGTATCAAGCTTAATAATGATGCTGCATTGAGGGATGCATCTTTAAACCGGAAAGAACTAATAGATAAGGTGTCAAGAACATTCAGAGTTCTTTTGTTTGTATTACTTTTGATTAAACTCGTTCTCAGATAAATTTGTGTTCATATTAGTTACTGAATATAGTTTTTTAGGGACTGTACTGCTCCCTGATGCAATTACTTGAGGTGGGGTTCTTTCATGCTGATCCTCATCCGGGAAACCTTGTCGCTACTAAGGAGGGGGCTCTTGCTTATTTTGACTTTGGGATGATGGGGGACATACCACGCCATTACCGTGTTGGACTTATTCAAGTGGTAATATAACAACTCTTCTTTTTTATATGTAATATTTTATACAAACTAATTCTATGCACTTGAGCTATCTTTGATCACTTTGTTTCTTTTTTACTCTGACCAGCTTGTACATTTTGTCAATCGTGACTCTTTGGGTTTGGCCAATGATTTTCTTTCACTGGGATTTCTTCCTGAAGGGGTCGATATGCAGTTGGTTTCTGATGCATTAAAAAAATCTTTTGGTGATGGCACCAGACAGTCCCAAGATTTCCAGGTTCGACTTATGATTACTATATCATTAAAGACGTCACAAAATATATGCAACAATATGTTTTTCTTGTGCCAAATTATGTTCCATAAGTTCTTTGTCTTTTGTCAATTCTAGATATGTGACCAATGATCTGACGATTGTTTTAAATCATGTGGCAGGCCATAATGAACCAACTTTATGATGTTATGTATGAGTTCAATTTCTCTCTTCCACCGGATTACGCCTTGGTGATAAGGGCACTAGGCTCACTTGAAGGGACAGCAAAAACATTAGACCCTGAATTCAAAGTTGTTGAAAGTGCATATCCTTTTGTTATTGGACGGCTTCTGGCAGACCCGAGTCCCGACATGAGGAAAATATTGAGAGAACTTCTTATCCGTAATGATGGTTCCATTAGATGGAATCGCCTAGAACGCCTGGTACCCTATTCCTTCCATCATTTCCCATATTACTATATACTTACGATTATACCTTTTTTTTTGTCCTTTATCACTTGTATATAAAATCTGAACAATGTCTTAATGTTGGGTCGTAACAGGTTGCGGCAATATCTGTACAGTCTTCTCCGAAAGCTGGGAAAGTTGACGATGCTAATAGGAGAGTTGATGATGCTAAGACTAATAAATCATCTTCAAGCCCACTGGAATGGAACTCATTTGACATGCATGCTGTTGTTGCGTCTACGGAAGATCTGTTTAAGTTTATATTATCTGAGAAGGGCTATAGAGTGCGACTTTATATTATTCGTGATATAATCAGTGTAGCAGATATCTTTCTTGACGATCAAGTTACTTCTTGCATGTTTGGTGACGACCTTCAACGAAAACCAACATTGGAATCCAAGGTTATTTTACATAATACCCTTATATTGCTCAAAGTTTCATTCTTTTGGGTTAGTAATGCGATTGTTGCGGGTTTTATTCTTATACATATGCTTTTTTTAGGAGGGTGATACTTTAAAAAGGGTGATCAATGGATTTGTGTACTTTTGGCAAGCTGTGAAGTTAGCACCAGATGTATGGACGGCTATGCTGATTCGCATGGCAGTAAATCCAGATGTTCACAAATTTTATTTTGATATTGCTTCAGCCTTATACTTGCATTCTAAGCGCAGAGTCCCCGACACGTTCTGGATTTGTTTATCCAGATTTCTTCACAAATTGACGAAACCTTGGTAGTTTTTTTTGTTTTTTTTTACCTAACTTCAGGATCAGATCTTCAGATGGAAAGTCACCCATTGATGGTTAATTTGGTAAGATGCACTTATTTGGAGGTTGTACATTTTTATGACTCTACGGTACATTCTATAGGAGCCACTTGACCATTGTGATTCGGTGAACGAGTTTTGTTGAAGTCTGTGACAGTGTCTTTATAGAGATTAGTGACAGTTCAAGCCATTTCCTTATGTAAAACAGTTTTAGAAGAGTCTTATGCTAAAGAACAGATAATAAAATTGTAAATCTCGATTTTGTAGAAACCATTAAGAGACGCTTCTTATACTTGAATCTTCTGCTTTTGAATGCTATATATTGATTAGAATCTTGTATTCGGTTTGTAGATCAAATAGTGATGTTTTTTCAGAGTAAAAAACTCGTGTAAAAGTGCAGGTGGATCCTATATACACAATGTGCGGAAAAATGTTGGGTCTCCAAGTAACTTTTTTGTACTTCTGTGGCGACCCGTTGTGAAAGCTTGTGACCATGGGTTGCGACATGCCGGCCAAATAAATGATCACTTGTGTTCTAGTTAGTTTTTCAGTTTTGTGACAGCATCCTGACTTTAGCCTGTTACGCACATAGAAAAAAACAAATGTGTTGGTTATGTTTCTTTGTTAGACCTGATGAAAGTTGACATGAGCTGGTTAGAAGTTGGAACAATAATAAAATTCTGAATCCAGTTGAACAAGTTTGATTACCATATGTCCTTTTTGTAATACTTACGGAACCCAATGAGTTTATTTAGTATTTACAGTATTGAATATTGATTACCAAAAGTAAACATATGATTATGAAGTCAAAAAAGTTAGGAGGGGTCCAATTACATGATGAGTGTTTGACTTCTTATTCTTTGCGTGAATGGAAGAAGAAGAAAAATGGTACGACAAGACTTGATATAAAAGCATTATGAGTTTACTGAAAGAGTTTGAATAAAAAGGTTTGGGTAAATTACGTTGTTGGTCCTTGAACTCTATTTCGTTTATCTGTTTGGTCTTCAGATAACGGGGTCCGCGAGGATGGTTCCCAAGGTGGGCTTTTTGGTGCCTGTTTGGTCTCAAGAGCTTCGTTATATGTAATTGTCGTTATTAGCTTTGTTATCTCTCCCTCATGTGCCTTGTAATCTTGCACACTATGGGTTTTTATGTCTTTTCGTCCAAAATTTGACTACACCATTAGTCCATATCAACTTCAAGGTTAGAATTAAAAAATGCATCCGTTAGTGTAATCGTTTTTTGTTTTTTTCTATTACACCGTTGATCTCTAGGCTCGTTGGTGCATAAATAAAAAAATAAAAAGAATGCAAAGTTGATTGAAAAAAATTAGAAATGATTGAAAAAAATATAAAGAGTTGACAGTTTGGTGGGTATAAATTGCCATCCACAAAATAAAAACGGTTAAAAAAACCGAAACCGGTAAAAAATATAAAAAAAAACCGAACTGCCCAAAAAAAAACGACGGTTTCGGTTTTCGGTTTCACAGAAAAACCGATATTTTTGGTGGTTCGGTTTTAGCCTAAAAACCGAACTGAACCGAACCGTGCACACCCTAGTAGAATGATTGAAAAAAATAATTTTTTTTATACAAAATAGGGAAACGTTGGTGCATAAAAAATTTATGAAGGAAGTTTTCGATTTTTTATACATAGGGTTTTTTTTAGTGCAAAAAAAAAAAATTTTGATGAAAAAAAAGTTGATTCACAAATTTCTTAATCTTTATATGTTATGCACAATGAAATTTAAATGCAATTAGAGTTTCGTTTCATACATTAGTGATACGGTATTCAATGTTTGGTTTGCAGTGGAATAAACTATATAATAAATCATAAAACCGAACAGAAAACTTTAATTGGTGTATGATTTTGTTAAAATGTGGTTTCGGCTTTCGGTTTCACAGAAACCGAATATTTTGGTGGTTTCGGTTTTAGCCAAAAACCGAACTGAACCGAACCGTGCACACCCTAGTAGAATGATTGAAAAAATTAATTTTTTTAATACAAAATAGGGAACGTTGGTGCATAAAAAAATTATGAAGGAAGTTTTCGATTTTTTAAACATAGGTTTTTTTTAGTGCAAAAAAAAATTTTTGATGAAAAAAGTTGATTCACAAATTTCTTAATCTTTATATGTTATGCACGATGAAATTTAAATGCAATTAGAGTTTCGTTTCATACATTAGTGATACGGTATTCAGTGTTTGGTTTGCAGTAGAATAAACTATAAAATAAATCATAAAACCGAACCGAAACCTTTAATTGGTATATGATTTTGTTCCCCTGTAAGGGAATCAAACCTAATAAAAACCCGAGCATCTATATCTACATAGAAAATTAAATTTATTTGTGTACCTTCTAACTAACGGTCATAAACTCCTAAAATCTCTTTTAAACGAAACAATATTAGAATCAAGTTTTTGATACATATCCAAATGCTAGTTTTTCTGTATTGGTTCATCAAACTGTTTTGTAGTTAAATTTGGGTTGTTTTTTTAAACCAGAATGAAATCGGATTATTATTTGGTGCTAGATTTGAGGGTTTGATTTTGTTTTTAGAATTTTTTAAACCGATGAATCCAAAATGTACAACTAAAAAAAATCAAAACCGGTGAATGCCTCTAACAGTTGCACCGCCAATTAAACCTTGTACATATTTTATCCACAAAATGTGTGAATTGGGCTTTTTTTTCTTTCTTTTTCTTGCCGTAAGCATTGTCTCTTTTCTATAATAGTTAGACTTTTATTAGGAATATGAGTTTAAAAACGCATCAAAGACTCGAATGTAATTCATATTGTTTCATCTAATCATATATAACAAGAAGTGTGTTAGTTGTATAGTTCAATTTTGTAACAACTTACATATATTTTTCGTATGTGATTCTAGTCATGATCATTAAATACTAGTGGAGAATTTATTCACACTTTGGGTTAGTAGTGGTCCCATGAACTTTTTTGCACTTTCCTTGTAATTTTCGCATCATCTAATAAATACAATAGTCGAATTTAAAGGATTGGGATCAATGCATTTTGATATTACATGACAATGATGCCATAATTGCTCCATGAAATTACCTATGACTTCATAACTTCATAGCCAATTTCCTAGAAACTGCGTGACAATTAAATATAATTAATTTGAAATAAATAACTATATATATTTTTTATTACATGAAACAATTAAAACGAATAGAATTATGATAGATACATTACATCATAGAATTCACATGAATCCAAAAACATGGGCCATCTTTGAGCTGTTTTTTATGTTTATTTTCTTTACGGCAAAAGATGGAATATATAGAAAAAAGAGTCTAACAAGATGCTAGAGACTTAAAGTATAATAGAGTCAAAAATTTTTTTTTTACATAACATCGAAAATGGAAAAATCTCGAGACTTTAACTGCGAGGGAAACAAAATGGATGAAAAAACTTTTGACACGAAGGCCGACGGATCGGTTTTCACTTCGACAAAAGAAAAACCCCCCATCCCGGAGGCCAAGCCACCGGATTTCACTCCGGGATGGATTTTGATGAAACTCCAAACAAGTCCCGAAAGAAGGATGAAAAGAAGTACCATCCTCAAATTCGACGAAGACGCCAAACAAAAAACCTTGGCGTACAGGTACACCAACCCAACGAACTTGAACGTCAGCTTCAGGGAAAAACCAAAAGCAGCTTTAACCATTGCCAATGCGCGCGATCGAAAGATGATACATAAGCCAGTCATTCCAAGATAACTCCATATGGTCCCTATTGTGCAACCACAAAAATGAATAACTTCATATCAAGATTTCCTAGAAACTGCGTGACAATTAAATATAATTAATTTGAAATAAATAACTATATATATTTTATTACATGAAACAATTAAAACGAATAGAATTATGATAGATACATTACATCATAGAATTCACATGAATCCAAAAACATGGGTCATCTTTGAGCTGTTTTTCATGTTTCTAGCACAAATTTATAATCATACAAATATCTATCAATTTATCAAAGCATGGGGTTTTTTTTTTTTCTTTTTCTCATCTACTTATATTTATACATTAACAATGTGTGCCATTTAAATTATTTGTGTTTATCCACTTATTTTGAGCAAAATTAAGAGCATCCACAATGCATAAAACATGAAAAAGCTTTTTGCTAGTTTATAAAGCTTTTGAAATAGCTTTTTTTGCATTGTAGCATGAGGTTTTTCAAAAGCTTTTTACAAATGACTTGGCCAACACAAAGCTTTTGTAAAAAGCTATTAGCCATTAACTACTTATGCATTAAAAACATTAAATACAAAAAGTCATAAAGACTTGTTTGCATTGTGAATGCTCTAAATAACTTTAGGTAGCAATATTTCAAACATGATTTGTTTAAAAAGAGCATCAATTAAACTACATTTATTAAACGTAAACTTTTTTTTTAATTAGAAACTGAAGTTAATACAGATTAATTAAACTTGTAAATTATAATAACTATAACTAAATCAGTTTTCTAATTTAACAAGCTCAAAGTTTTCTTATCTGGAAAATGAAGTGTATGTTTAAAATTAAGACTTAAAATTAGATCTAAATATGTGATTGGTGTATTTAAAAAATTAATTGGAGAATAATGATGAGAGATAAAATGTGTAAGACAGTTAGTGTGTCCGTTAACACATATGTGACACTGGTTTATTGGTTTATAAATAAGTGTGTCTATTAACATATATGTTAACAGATATGTTTAGACATATACAAATTTTTTTGGAACAGCAGATTTATTAAAACACAAAACTAGTAAGACGCTAGAATTACAACGTCACAAGATAAGGATTTTTGAGTCATTCGGTCCAACTGAACGAGGCTTTACATCTAAACTTACACCAATAATAAGAACAAGAAACGACATTATCAAAGATAACCGCCTTGGATGATTTTTAGACTCGAACATCAACTTATTGCGAAAGGACCAAATCGACCACCATAACACATAAAAAACTCCTTCGAGCACCACCTTAAGCTTAGCCGTAAGCCGCAGCGAGATCAACCAAATCCTTAAGTTTAGACATATACAATTAATACTCAAATCCTATGTAAACGAGGTATTGGGAGGGAGAGTGTCATATGCTTAGAGGCGGACATATGATTTTTGAAAGGATGTTACACATTTTTTTTTCTTATCATATGTAAAATTGAACTATAAAGAAAATATCACAGATATCAGGTGTTGCACATTCTAAAACTCGACATTTTGTAAAGAAAAAACTACACTTCACGATCTAAAATCAGATGTGACATGTGTCACGCTCAAGGTTATAAATAGCGTGAAGCGTGGCGTGGCGGTATAGCCAAGCCTCAAACTTTAACGTGAGGCGTTGCGTCATAACGTTTCTAAGGCGTGACTCAAGGCGGCAAAAAATATTTATAGAGTGGTCAATATTAGTTAGCTACTAGGCTTAAAATTGAGTTATAGAGTTACTAAGCCCGAATCTCATACAACCCAAATCATAAAGAGGAATGCTACACTCACACATTTTTTACATAAAAAAATCCACACCCACATGTGTAAGTTAATTATTGGGAGTGAAAGTAAGAAAGAGAAAATTTAATACAATTTTATTGGTCCACGTCACTTGCCACATGTTGGTGTGGGTTTTTTTATGTAAAAAAAGTGTGGGTGTAACATTCCTCAATCATAAATACTTGTAAATAAGCTCAAATCCATAAAAACTTTAAAAGCTTCAAAAAAAGGCGCGCTATAGCGCGCTTTATCACGCCTTATCGCGCTTTATTGCACGCTACGCCTAGAGACGACACATTAGCCTGTTTAGTAACGTAGAGGCCACGCATCACGCTATGACGCCGCTATAACGCGCTTTTTAGAACCTGACCACGCTTGACATCCATGCAGGTGTGTCCTTACCTCTATTCTAGAGAGAGAGGTTAAAAAAACAGGAGAATAGAAAAAGTATTCTTTATACTACTCAAAATAAAATAAATGTTATGTTTTTATTTTGGATGTCCTAAAATAAAAAAATTCCATTTACAAAGTCCATGGTTTTCCAACATTAAATAATAGTACTGGTGACTGCTAACTAATAATCAAACATTATTTCCATCCTCTTTTCTTGATGCAAACATCCAACGAAATTACCAACGTTGTTGTTGTTGTTGCTGATGCTAATGATGATGACAGAAATGTTCCAAAGGTTGTTCTTTTGTCTTTGTTTTCTTGTTTTTATCTATTTCTTGTTATATTTTATTTCTGGGTTTTGTGTTTTAGTGTAGTTTAATAAGTTTGATCATATACCCATTTGTAAAAATGCCTTCTTGATGTTCATATTAACTTAAAATTTAGCTAAAATGGTTTCTTGATGCTGCAGTACTTAGTTTTAAATGATACAGTTAAATTAGTTGCATATTGATGATAATTTATTTTTAGTATGTAACTAGTTATTAACCCACAAGAGAAAAAGGTTTAATATTTTGGGAATTTTTGTTGGGTTTGAAATTTGGCTAATCTACAAATTTGGGTTTTTTCAATGGCGAATATTTTTCGTCTATTAAGAAACCCTTTTTTGCTAAATATTAATGCATCGTCCGAAATAAAAGATGCATATGATTTTGCTGGGTGATTGTTTGTCATCTACGTAATTGATATATGTTTAGATATGTTTGAATAAATGCTGCTAATATAATAGTGCAGGTGTGAGACTCCTAAGTTTTCCATCAAAAGTCAAATGTTTTTTTTATGTAATCTTTGTTGTTGTTACCATTTTTTAGTCCATATTTTAATATGAATGTAACGATAACAAAGGTAACATTTCGGTTTCTATCAAAGTTTAGATATAAGAGTATATTTTCTCATATTAGCAATGGATCTACAATATTGTTAAGCTTTGACTATATTCGGAAGCAAAATTTATGTATAAGAAGCGAAAAGAGGCACTTGAGAGTAATATGAAATTTAGAATAATTCAATACTAAAATGAGCTGTATTTGCTAAGTGGCTGGTAACATGGCCTAGTCTGGATTGGCTTCCATTTCCAATATTGGTTAGAGACTATATACATATGTAACCCTTGAACATCAAATTTATTGGGGGTTTTAATTGAAATTAGTAATTGTTGGATACTTGCAGGTTGATGCAAGTATGAATGAATCCACAAATGAAGTTAAAAGTTCTGAGAAAAGCACACGTCGTTCAGATTTGTCCCTGAATATACCCCCGAGACATGCACATTTTGGCAGTAGTCTTGGCAGTAGTCGAAGTAATAAGGCTTCACTCCAGTCTCCTGGTATTTCATCCAATGGCGCTTCGTCATCACGCAGCATTTTTAGAGGCATAAGCTTTAAAAAGAAAGACCCGCCTGATGGTGAAAGTAGCTCTCTTCTGCGTCCTGACATAAATGTACCACCACCTGAGAGCCCTGCTGTGACCAACATCAAGTCCACTATATATAGCAAACGATGTACATCTCTTCCAGTCAAACACGGGTCACTCCCTTCCCCTTCAGTCGCTACGCCTATTTCAGCCAGAACATACAGTGAACAGCAAAAATCACAGGTAATATATTCTTGCTAATCAAATTACATCAACAAACTTGTATATAACTTATTGTACTCAAGACACACATCAATATTTTGTTAGAAAATGAATATTGTTTTATACTTCGGGTATTTGGCATTTAGTGTTATAAGTGATTCTGTAATATGCAATAATCAGTTTTAACAAAATGGACTGCAGGAGCTTTGATAATCATTGAGTGTTTGAAAAACTCATCCTTTAGGTAAATACATGTAAAATGACCCCTAAATTAGCATAATCAGTTTCACTATACCCAAACACTTGTAACTGATTATCTGCTACTTGTAACATCTGAGTGTTATCATTTTTCTTGCAGATAGGTGCAGGTCAGCCTTCTGTTTCAAGGTCCCTTTCTGTGCCTGGACGAAACATTGTTATTGTACGATCAATATCATTTGCTATGCGTAAGGATAATGATCAAATTGATAGCAGTGAAGATCAAATGAGTGATGTTCAAGTTGAAAACGATGAAGAGATTGATGAGGAAGAAGCAGTTTGTAGGATCTGTTTTGATACATGTGATGAAGGAAATCAACTTAAGATGGAATGTAGCTGCAAAGGTGCACTTAGACTTGTGCATGAAGAATGTGCAGTTAAGTGGTTTAGTGTCAAAGGGAACAAGAACTGTGATGTCTGTGGTCGTGAAGTCTCAAATTTACCTGTGACTTTGCTTCGTATGCCTAGTTATGTTCAAAGACATAATATGGTTGCACAAAATCAACAAGGTCTAAATTCAGGAACAATAAGGTGCACACAACTATGCTAGTATTTAATTAGTAATTCTATCATATTTTTTAGTTAAGTGGTGCATACAAATGTGAAGAGTATATCGCAGAACTGTGTATCATGTTTCCTTTTCTATCTAGTTTAGTAGTTCATTTTTTTAGTTAATATATTAAACTCGGAAATGGCTTCTGTTTTTTAATGCAGTGCCTGGCAGGACTTTGTGGTGCTAGTTTTGATAAGTACAATATGCTACTTCTTTTTCCTCGAGCAGCTTTTGGTGAACTATCACTCCTCAAATCAGTATTTCTATCTCACATTTTGTCCTATTCGAATTCAGATCTTCTAGTTAGGACAATATATTCGTTAGCGCAAAACAATTATCTATTAAATGGCCGGTATTTAGAAAAGTACATAAATGGGATGGATCTTTTTTGTATATGCTCTTTTTGTAACTTGATTTTTTTGCTTATCTTGTTAACATCACATTCTCATTTTACAGATCCACGACCTGAAAACTCAAGCTGTTGTCATTGCAGCACCATTCTCTTTTACGTTTGGCATTCTATCATCTACATTTGCGGTTATTCTAGGTATTTTTTTGTCTTAAAGTTTCTTCGCCATTTATAATGTTGCAACACAATCTTATTGTATACTTTTCCAATTGCAGCGATCAGGGAGTATATTTGGACATATGCAGCTCTTGAATTTGCACTTGTGGCTATGATTCTGCACTTATTCTATTCTTGGGTAAGTTACATATTGAAAGGTACTTTACACAATTGAAGTGCATAATGAAAGTGTGAAATCATTAACATGTTTTTTTTTTTCATTCGTTGCAGCTCCAATTGAAGGCAATATATGCAGTAATGTTATCTGCCATTTTAGGGTTTGGAACAGCTATGACTCTCAATGCTTTATACATCCGCTTCTCAATTTGGCGTGTTCAAGTCCCTCGGGAATCCAACACCGTTTAATTAGAAAAGTATTAGATTTTATATATCACTGTAAATACCAATTTCCCTCTAAATTAAGGGCTTGTGCAGTCAGGAGGTTGTTTTCCATTGACCTTACTGGCTTCATGAGCGTCGAGGGAGAAATATGTTTGTATGTAATGTTTTTACTGTATTTCATGAAAGAATTGTCCAAGATTTATAACAATGACTTTTATGAAATTATTCAAAATGCTATGTATTTTTCTTTCTGTTGAAACAACGTAAGTATATGAGAATTAAGAATGATTAAAAATTGTGGCGTCTTTTAGTAACATAACAGAAGGTGTCATTGTTTATCTAGATGAAGATACTTAGTACTAGGTAGCATATCTAGTTGACTTTTTCTTTAAAGTTTTTAGATCTGGATCATGTTGACTTACTGAATACAGCTATACAAGTCTTTGTTTTTTCTTGATTAAGGTAATTTATCAAGTTGACATTTGCTGTGTAACTCCAGATCCAAGATCATTATGTTAAGAGCTATTTATATTTTTAGTCAACTCTTAATTGCTTCTTAAAGATGATACAAGTGCTGGATAACATGTTATATTTAATTAGACTGCACATTAAATCCACTTGAATGAGAAGATGCTACTTTTTCTGCTATTAAAAGGGCATGCAAGATTTGGTGTTGGCAACAACTAAAATGGTGACCATCACAAGACTATGCCAATGGTTGTGCTTAGTACTGTTCATGTTGTCAAAAATCGAGTGCTCAGACAATGTTGAAATGACTTTTATCCAAAGTGCTATTGCAAAAGGAGCTGGTATGTTTTTATCTTAAACTCAGTGTGTGTGCGCGTGTGCGCTTGTTTGTTCTATGTTGTTTTTCGTATGTTAAAATCTGTGTGGTACAGTTTGTTTAGATGGAAGCCCACCTGCATATCAGTTTGATAAAGGATTTGGTGAAGGTGTTGATAAGTGGTTAATTCACATACAGGTTAGTCAGTTAATGTGTTTACGTATCCATTTCAGTTTTAGTATTTGAAATAATATCTTACAAGATATATACTAAAAGATATAATTGTTTTGCGGTTAGGGAGGAGGGTGGTGTGAGTCAACAAAAAGTTGTCTCTTACGTGTGAATCTAACCAACGGGGTGGGTTCTTCCACACGTATGCAAAAGTTCAATTTCACCGGTGTTTTTAGTAGTATACAAGAGTTCAATCCAGGTATGTGAAAGGGCAATATCTACATGAAATTCGACTCATATTGTTGTCGCAAATGAATTTTCTTTCTTTTTGTAGGCTTCTACAACTGGAATAGAGTCATCTTGAGGTACTGTGATGGAGCATCTTTTACTGGGGACGTTGAAAAAGTTGACCCTGTAAGTCAATGCTTCTTGAGCCCCAATTTCAATCAGTTAAGAGTAATTCAGTGTTGTTTCTTAAGTGATATGTAAAAATTCAGGCTACGAATCTTCACTATAGAGGTGCAAGGATCTTTGATGTTATGCTTGAGGAACTGTTATCAAAAGGACTCGATAAAGCATCCAGTGTAGGCTTCTCACTTTCTTAAAAATTATACATATATACGTGTATATAGATGTTCAATAACCAATACGTATATGTTATGTGACGTGGCAGGCTCTTCTAACTGGATGTTCATCTGGTGGATTAGCTGCAATGTTGTATTGTGACAAGTTTCGAGCCTTGTTGCCAATAACAAGTCAAGTAAAATGTGTCCCAGATGCTGGTTTTTTCGTCCATGTGTAAATTCACTTTTTCTCTAACTCATTTGCTCAGATACCTTAACGAAAAAAATCTTACTTCTTTCTAATATATAATGCCTGATTCATCATGTATTCCAACAGGAAAGACATCTCTGGACAATACCACTTCGAGAAGTTCTTCACTAAGATCGTTAAACTACATGTACTCTCTCTTTTGTATTTCCAAACACGTATACAATACATACACATGTGTGTTTAAACATGGTATACATATTGCCAGTTCTGATGAGAATTTGGATTTTGGCTGTAGAATTCAAAGATAAATTTGCCTTCCTCGTGCACGTCCAAGATGAAACCTGGTTTGGTAAGCTGCATTGTCTTCACCACAAGAGTACAGTTTGACTTTCAAGGTCAAACTAACATCTTTATAACTTCCCAAATTGATGGTACCATTCCAAGTGTGAATAGAATGTTGGGAACCAAATTAAGCTACATATAATCAGAAACAGTATAATGCCCTTTTAAATGTCATAACAGGACTTAATACTAATTCATTTGGATTCGAAGGTATCAATTTGACCTCAAAAGTCAAACTATAGATCTTTCTTCTTCTACTGTCATGAAGCTTAGTTCATTGTTTGAGTGTAAGTAACTAACAAATTGTTCAAACACCATGCAGTGCTACTATCCACAATTTATTTTGCCAGAAATTAAGACACCGGTGTTTGTCATAAACTCAGCTTACGATTCATATCAGGTATATCATCTTCATACGAGTGTTATTAGTGATTCTGTGTGATTCTATCTGCAAGTGTGACGCCTGATTACTTGTGTTGATTATTGACTCTAATTCTTTGACTTGATACTGCATGGAAGGTACAAAACATTTTAGCACCAAAGAAGGCTGACAAGCATGGTTCCTGGACTCCATGCAAGTCAAATATATCAAATTGCTCGCCTACCCAACTGAAGAGATTGCAAGGTCATTTTACTAAATAAACCGGAGACGAACTAGTATAAGCTAGCATGATTGAGCTTCCATTTATATTTTATTTAGTGTTTTCTTTACTTTCAGATTTCAGGTCGGATTTCATAAAGACGTTAAGGTTAGCACAGGGTAAATCCAGATTTAACTCCACATCAAGAGGAATGTTCATCAACTCGTGTTATTCCCATTGCCAGTCAGGGAATCAGCTTAATTGGCTAGGACAGTCTGCTTCTAAGTTGGATAACAAGGTACGCCTTGTTTCGTCCTTTCATTGGAACAATTTCTAATTAAGTGACAAGAAACTACGAAGGACATAAACTGACTTTTGAAAGTAATAAATAGTACGCGTTATCCCAGAATACTTGACAATAGCGAAGCTGGAATAGAACTCATTTGACATTGAAACTCATGCTATTTTCTATAATATGTTGACATATAATATTGATGTATGCAGGCTATTGCCGAGGTAGTCAGCGACTGGTTCTACGAGAGAAACACAACTCAGTTGATCAATCTCCAGAATAAACTGCCTCAACAATGTTGATCTCTAACCATATGCTTAAATTGTTTTAAGGATGAAAACTAATGTTCCTATGTTACTTACGACTATGTCGTTCATCAAATAATATGCACGGAGAACCATGTAATTGCTCTCAATATAAAGTATCATTGAAATGTAAGCATATATAGAGCATATTATTAGCAGTATCTTAAAATTATGGAAGTAAAGTTGCTGTATATGTAGCACTACATAATTCGTCTAACTTCATAACTGTGAGAAATACTAAGAGGAGACTGCTTTGAAACAGGCCTCTCTTGTGACCAAAGCTCTAAATTTACAGTCCCAGAATCCCAAGTTACACTACACTTGTTAACCTCGTTAATGCTGAATTTGTTGACTAAACCAAAACCAAGGCCATTGTCAATGAGCACCCATTCGCCTAAAAATGTAAAATTGATGACAAATCAATCCAGCTTATATAGAATAAGACATTGAATGAAATACTGGAGGGAAACGTACCATTAGGACGAAGATCCCCTTCAAAGAGTTGCTCGCCGGATTCTGGCAATAAGTCATGCTTGGACCCATTTATGGAAGTAAATGAGACATATGATTCGGATGGGTGCAATAGACAAAACGTTGGATGTATTCGTAAACAAACAAGCCTAGGAAATGACAAAGATCGTGGTCACAATTAATAAGTTAAAAATAATAATAAAAATAGAAGTGATGGTAAAAACTAACCTTGAATACCCTCCTGAACCAGCACCAACATTTCGTGCTACAAGACTCGAGTCAATCTTGAAAACTTTAGGGTTATCTTCTGAAATTGATATATTTCTTTCAATAACTAATCCACCTCCAACATCACCTTCCATTTGTAGAGATTCTATATCTCCTGTTTGCTCAACATCTTGACTATATCAGAAACATGATCTAAATTAATTTGACCATTTAGGTAATGCAACTTTTCAAGATTAGAAAGTGATTTAGGGAATCATAATTCACTCACTCAAGGACAGTATACACCTCAGTACAGCCAGCAGAACGGTACTCAGTACCACTGTATTCTTCATACCCATTGATTTCAATCTGACTGTGAAGCCACTGAGTTCCTGTGATAAAAAAAAATGAAGCATATGATTAGTGTTTTTAGCAATTTTAGCAACAAATGTGTGTCTGGATTCATTAGTTTTACCAGATGGAAGGTGCTCCGTAGATATAATCCGACCCCCGATCCAAGGAACCGCTTTGAGAGCCCATTCACCACCTTTAATATCCACTGGGATTTCTGGAAGCTTAATCCCTTCACTTCCAGACTCGTCTTCCATATCAGGAATACTGTTTGCTGTTTCTGCAGTTTATAAGTATACAGAAACAAGAACAAAGTCACTACATGCAATGTTAATGGAACATAAAAGTAATAACAAGAAGAATAATTACCCATTCGAATCTTGTAATTGTTCTTGTTAACAGAAACTAGTTTAGATACTTCATTTTCAGATGGCATAACGATCTGCACGTTTTCTCCATCAGTGCACCAGGCATCGACCTGAAAACACAAAGTAAAATTATTCGAAACCAAGATAAAGAAAAATAAAATGCAAATATACAAAAAGAAGACATACCATAGCACCTTCACCGAGCAATATGTGTACATGTAAGCGGCGGTTTGGCCTCTTCCACAATCCTTCAGTCTTGGAAATACTCACTGTGATGACCGAAGATCTGAGCTCAGCTACGTATGTTGTCAGGAGATAATCTCCATTCATATATCCATAGCCGTCACCATCATCTTCAAACAGAACGCCCTCAGCTTTACCTGCAGTTATAGGTAACAACCTATAATTGGAGAAAGTGGCAAATACCAAATATTATACTTTTCTTATTCGTAGAGATATAGCCACGTATTATTACCATTTCCATCTAAAGCAACAAGCAAAGATAGATCATCGTTTGGATTAGATTCACCAATATGTTGATGAGCTGGACCATATGGGATTACTGATCCACCTCGTAGATACAATGCTGGTAAATCCTGAAAAATCGACATAAGTGTGAAAACCTCAACACAAAACGATTGCAGATAGAGAAGACATCAAAACAAGTCATTAGTCATTACTGGATGTGAATCTTCAAAATCAAAACTCATCCAAGTACCATTGGGTAATACATGCTGCAGTTGATGCACCCCAAGATCACTCACAGTGCTGTGAAATTAGAAAATCAGATCAGTATAGATTGTATATAAGTCAAAGTAGGGGAGAAAGAAATATAAACCTTGCATATACAAGAAGCGGGCCCAATAAGAAGGAAGTCTCACTTGTTCTTAACTGTGAATCCTTAGAATCTGATTTATAAATATTTGAAAATGAGGTAACCGAAACTCAAACTTAACAGTATCATATGAATGCAATTAATTTAAAGCACCAAAGCATACCAGCAAAAAAAGTAGGAGATGCCACTGGAGAACCTTTGGTATGTGCCAGGTAGAAAAGTGTGTACAGGTGTGGAATTAGGCGGTATCGCCTCCTTAGTGCTAAGCGACAAACTTCCTCACACTGAAATATACGCGAATCAAAATACGTATGAGATATTAATTGCAATCACATATTTCCTGCATCAGTTAACATTAATACAATAAGTTAGATAAGGGACCCACTTCCTCCCCAAAGGACCAAGGCTCATGATCGACAGTTCCCTTCTCAGAATGCCCACGAGAAAATGGAAACATGGCTCCGATACCCATCCATCTTGCAAATAATTTGGGCGTTGCATTGCCAATAAATCCACCAATGTCAGGCCCTGAAAATGGCTGACCACTAAGCCCCTGAATGGAACGTCAATCCGTTAGCCTAATATGAACTCAAACAAATTTATCTCAAACCAAACAAACATATTGAATGTCAACAGATAATTAAACAATAATGTATGGCATCTCCATGCAACATCTGATAGAAGCTTACCAGTTGAAGTACCATAGAGATGCTCATATGTAGATGTTCCCAAGTAGATTGATTATCCCCTGTCCATGTGGCAGCATACCTCTGACTACCTACAAACCCAGCTCGAGTGAGAACAAATGGTCGTTTATTAGGTTCAGCTAGTTTCATGCCTTGATATGTTGATCTTGCCATCAGTGTGCCATACACCTTAATGAGAAGTCATGTTAGTATATATCCGGACATGTGGCCCGTGAGAACCTATGTGAACAAATTTTGAGATAAATGGAGGCATGGAGCGCATCTAGACTAATTTAGAGTAATAAATGGCTTGTTAAATGACAAACATGCTTAATATAAAAATGAAGTAGCTTACATTGTGATAGTGTGAGTGATTCTGATGACCACCAAGTTCAGCATCTCCTCTATGAATGTTACTCGCAGGAATCGTCTTAGTCACGGACTGGTGAAGAAAAACAAGTCCGGTCAGATACTAATTATTAAACCAGAAGGGTTAAGCGTAAATAAAAGGTGTAAATATCACCTGGAAAACAGCTGGTTCATTCATATCATTCCATATGCCATCCACACCGTTGGATATAAATTCTTTAACTAGACCAACCCACCATGAACGAGCTTTCTCTTGAGTAAAATCAGGAAAAACACAAGGTCCGGGCCATACCTCTCCTATTGAATGAAGATAAAACTTATGCGAGTTGAATTTAGAATATTAAGAAATAGTAAGTAGACGTACCAACAAAGGGCTCCTCGTCTGCTGTTTGAACCCATATGTCTTTTTCTGTTCCACTATCATAAACGAAGTAACCTTTTTCATGCTTGATCCCAGGGTCAAGCATCCAGATAGCTTTGAAACCAGTTTCGTGAAGATCATCCACAAGAGATTGTGGATTAGGAAAACTATCCTAAAAACAATAATAAGGATAAGCAGAGAAGGCTCATTCATTAATACATACTGGCACTATTAACATCAACTAGTAATTCGATGAAATTAATAGATTGCATATTTAAAACATATAATTATGTTTGATCGACAAATGGATTAGCAGATGGTTGGGTTAAGACAATGATGAAATCCACTTTAAAATATATGCAGTATGTAGAATCATTAGTGCAAGAGAACATACCTTGTCAAACGTGAAACAACGAAATCCATCCATGTAGTCAATATCCATCCATATGACATCACAAGGTATACTTTTATCCCGAAATGTTTTGGCAACCTACATATAGTAAAAGACACTTGAAGATATGTTCATAGTACAAACATTTAATGTCAACTCAAATAGCAAAGTTTAAAGTACCTCACGAACACGCTGATCAGAGAGATAGCTATAACGACACTGATGATATCCCAGTGACCACCTAGGTGGCATGAAAACAGTTCCTATTCGCCAAAATACAGCTCATATTACCCGAGTCATTCCAGATACAATCATTTAAAAAATACAATAACAAGAAGACAAAATTCAGTATTTAAAAGGCATAAACTTTCAAATAGTAGGTAATGCGTTCTTCAGCAACTAACCAGTTGCATGAGAGAGTGATGTCAAAACATTGGTTGCTGAAGCAAACGGACCAAATGTAATCACAGGAAAATAAGACGGGGCAATTATCTTGGCTGTTAATTCTTTACGCAGATCAATCTGGTAAATAAAAATACATTCTTATAAGTATGTATATGACGGCTATAATATAGCATTTGGCAAATCATTTAGAAAATGGAACAATGATATAAGTAAGGAATTTCAAGCACCTCACAGAGCTTTGTTGTATCAGCGAGAATCCCGAATGCCTCTCCGTTGGGAAGAATGGCAAGAACCCAAGGATGTGACTGATACAAAGATGTAGTTCCGCTCCCGTACCCCCATGCATCAGTATTCCAAGTGTAAACCTGATCCCAAACAATGTAAACAGTAACACGAATATGAAAGTCAGAATATTTATTATTAAAGAAAAAACAGATTAATGATGAAAACCGACCCTTTTGCCCGTTCTTTCAAGCTGTCCACTAACTTCACCTGTTCCATATAATGATGTTCCTGTTGGAAACTAATAACCATATTCATCAAAGTTAGTGAGATGTATAAATAGGGTATCTGCTCATCATTGACATAATCTAACAAACTACACGTTGTAGTTAGAAAAAGTGTGGCTAACCTCTAAATTGACGATTTGTTGTTCGTCAACACATTCGAAAGTTGGGAGGTATGATGGAAGTTTATGATTACTCATAAGGGGTGTGTCCCTCATTTCCGTATTAACAAAGGAAAATGTGGGAAATGTTGTGTTCTCCGCATCAGCAGAACAATCAAACCTGAAAACACCTTCTTCTAGTATTGGTACAAAAACCATCTTACCCAACTTGCTGATATTTTCCATCTAAACAACGGGACTATTTGAAGGTAAGGTTGGGGTGAAATCTGTATCGTATTTCTGTTGTGCATCTGATACGTGAATCTGAATTATGGTTTTTCCCACAAAAACTGATGTTGTGCTGACTCTATATATAGACATAGATTTAAACATAAAATACAATCGTGGTAGGTAAGATGAGATCCTTCCATATTTAATATTATAATCATTGATTAGACACATGGTTCAGTCCAGAAATCCTGTTGTTCAAATGACTTCATAACTTGAATTTAAATCACGTGTAACTGGGATCCTCTTGTTAGTTGGTACATGCCATTAAAATGTATAGTAATCATGTGTGTTAAGCAAGACAATATAATTGTATTATAATAAATTAATTCTTTGTAACTGCTGTTTGCTTAAGCTTTTAGATATTATTGTTTTGATCTAAGGACTCGAAGAAAATCAGAATCAAATATTAAAGCACATTCTTACGTACACTTAAAATTATATAAAATGATTGTTTTATCTTTACAGATAGCTTCTTGTGGCAATGGTTTACTTACTTTTTCTAAACATGATTGTTTTCGTTTTAAACACTCTAAATATACGGGATTAGAGTTCCAGAACATGCAAGCGAATGCTTAAAAAGGATCATGCTGATCTTTGGGGCATTGTGTCAAAATTACTGAAAAAACTTTTATTGTCTATATCTTGATATACACTTAATTGTATTCATTAGAAGATTTTCAAAAAAAAAGGTTCAACAACAGGATTTCTGGACTGAACCACAGGAAAGACGTGCACTTTGACTTTTTAAAAAGTCAAACACATAACTCTCTGGTACGACAAACTAGATGGCAATTAATAAAAAAAAATGAATTCCAGAAACTAGTATCCTACTGTAGTGTGGCATGTAATCTAGTGTAGTTACTATATAGTTCTAAAATTACAGAAAGCCAATCAATAATAAAGTTGGAATGCTTCTCATTTGACTCTAAAAGTCAAAGTACGTCGCCTTTTGGGATTGAGGGAGTACTTGTTCTTTGTGTCTATCTTTAATGTTCATACAAGTTTAATGCGATGTGTCGACTACTATCGAGGCAGCCAATGACTTGCTTTTTTTTTTATAGATACACAACTCAGTTAATCAATCACCGTATAAATTGCCCCACAGATTTCGGTTCTGCCCATATGTTAGTTTTCAACATATGGTTCATAGATGAAAGTTATTTTTGGTTATGTTACCTAGAATACGTATTTCATCAGACCAAATTCATATTGAACAATTGCTTTGTGGAAAAAAAATGCTTATAGGACAATTTAACTGCTCTCAATATCGATTATTATTGATATATAAGGAAATACGGAGCAATGTTTCAGGAAGTACAACAAATAGAAGTAGCAAGTACATACCAAGTAAAAAGTGCTTCACATGTAGCACTACATAATTCGCCTAACTTCATAACTGTGAGAAATAAGAAGAGGGGACTGCTTCGAAACAGGTCTGTCTTCTGACCAAAGCTCTAAATTTACAGTCCCGAAATCCCAATGTAGAAGACACTTGTAAACTTGGTCAATGTTAAATTTGTTGACTAAACCAAACCCAAGGCACTTGTCGACCAGCATCCATTCACCTAAATGAAAAACAAAATTATACTAGTTTGTAGGAAATTAAACCTAATGAGATATTATATGGGACTTTACCATTGGGACGAAGATCTCCTTCATAGAGCTGCTCGCCGGATTCTGGCCATACTTCATGCTTGGACCCATTGATGGAGGTAAATGACACATATGACTCGGTTGGGTGCAATAGATTAAATGTTGGATGAATGCGTAAACAAACAAGCCTGCGAAATCAATATAGTAGTTTTAAGAGGTGGATATTTTGGTTCAGGTTACGAATTTATCTATAACGGATCATACATGGCTAAACAAATGGATTGAAGGGGTCGAAACTCGAAACTCGCCCAACGTGAATTTTTGATGGATAAAGCCTCCTAAATTAATTAATTTAAAAAGTATATTATGTTGAAGATTATCTTTAAATAAGAGATTCATAGTTGACACACTAACCATTTATAACAAAATACAAATACTTGGACAAAAGTGTTGCGGGTCAATCCAACCCGACCGATACAAATATTACCCATTTTGACCTGTTTTCCAACCAGCACAACCGCCCATTTTCCCCCTCTAATTAAAGAAAAATAGATGGTCAAACCAACCTTGAATACCCTCCCGAACCAGCACCAACATTGCGCGCTACAAGGCTTGAGTCAATCTTGAACACTTTAGGGTTATCTGATAAGATTGATATATTTCTTTCGATAGCTAATCCACCTCCAACATCACCTTCCATTTTCAACGACTCTATCTCTCCTGCTTGCTCAAGATCTCGACTGTGCCACAGTGGGGGATCATAAAATTGGAATATAAATTTTAACTTTCTAGGGTAAGTAGCTTCATAAGATTAATAGGATTCAAAAATTACTTACTCAAGGACAGTATACTCTTCGGTGCAGCCAGCTGAACGGTACTCAGTACCACTATATTCTTCGTACCCATTAATCTCAACCCGACTATGAAGCCACTGAGTTCCTGTCATAAAATTAAAACATATAATTAGGTTTGACCGTTTGACCACTCGCGTGAAAAATGGAAATTATTACGCTTGCAGGTAGTCCAAGAGAAATGTATGACTATTAAATAAAGAAAATAAACACCTTTCAATAACTATAAAAAGGAACAAACAGATGGAACCAAAACAATAATGTAAAGTAGTTTTGGCGATGTGGAGTATTTGGAATTGGAGGAATCGTTATGTCCATGAGAGGATTGAAAAAAGACACGTTATTCTACATGAACATATTTTTGCGAAGATTTAATCACCGACTCTACCAAAGGGCTTGTGTCCCAATGGTACCCCTTGTTGTGTGAGAAGCTCCTCAACCAAATGGTTGTGGGTTCAAGTCCTGCTTAGGACGCGCGAGATAGTTTGTGGTGTAAATATTGTGAGATTGTTAGTTGCCGTTCAAAAAATCAAAAAATTAATCATTGGCTCTGCTTTGGATATCAAATCGTGTCTTTTTGTTGGGTTTTACTTGATTTTCTTACTATAGTGGGCGGTCCAAGTAGCGTTTTTCTGTTTCTTTTGGGTTCTCTCTCTTTAAGACCCATTTTTTTCTCTGTTGTATTCCCTTGTAGTTCAGTTTTAATATAATTCTTTCCAGCCTTTCCAAAAAAAATATAATGTAAAGTTGTTTAGCTTTACCAGTAGGAAGGTGCTCCATTGAAATGATCCGACCGCCAATCCAAGGGACCACTTTCAGAGCCCATTCACCACCTTTAATATCCACAGGAGTTCCTGAAAGCTCAATCCCTTTACGTCCAGATGCCTTCTCCACATCAGGAATACACTTTGCAGTTTCTGCGGTATTCATGTATCATATAACAGAAACAATAAAATAATCACTACATCCAATGGTTATACAACATAAAACTATAAAAGGTATCTATAGGAGAGTACCCATCCGGATCTTGTAATTGTTCTTGCTAGCAGAAATTAGTTTTGAAACTTCATTTTCAGACGGCATGGCTATTTGCAGATCTTCTCCATCAGTACCCCAGGCATCGACCTGAAAACACAAAGTAAAATAATCAAAAACCAAATAAGGGAAAGCCAAATAATCAGAAGAATATAAAGATAAAAGACATACCAAAGCTCCTTCTCCGAGTAGTATGTGTACATGTAAGCGTCGATATGGCCTCTTCCACGATCCTTCAGTCTTGGAGACACTCACTGTGATAACTGAGGACTTGAGCTCAGCTACATATGTTGTCAGGAGATAGTCTCCATTGATATATCCATAGCCGTCACCATCATCTTCAAACAGAACACCTTCAGCTTTACCTGCAGTTATGCGTGAAAGAGGCAAGCATTATTTCAGGTCAATAAAATTAAAAATAACGATTTATAAACACATATACTCACCATTTTCATCTAAAGCGACAAACAATGATAGATCATCATCTGGATTAGCTTCACCAACATGTTGATATGCCAGACCAAATGGGATAATTGATCCACCTTTCAGATACATTGCTGGTAAATCCTGAAAAATCCAAAAGATTATGGGAACCATCCATCAACAGAATGCAATTAAACTGACATAATAGACAATTAAATGTGTCTTTTTGTCAGGGCATTCATACCGGATGTGAATCTTCAAAATCAAAACTCATCCATATTCCATCAGGCATTGCATGCTTCACTTGATGAACACCAAGATCACTCGTGGTACTACGACATTATAAAATCAGATCAGTAGAGATAGTATGAATTAAAAGTTAGATATACCAACAAATATCAGAAAGTCCTTGTAGCACAAGTAAAATGAGAACCTTGCATATACAAGAAGCGGGCCCAACAGGAAAGAACTCTCATTAGTTCTCAACTGGGAATCCTTAGAATCTGCAAAATAGATAACGAAAATGAAGCAACCCAAACCTGAAGCTTAACACTAATATATGGATGAAGATAAATTCATAACATCAAGGCATACCCGCAAAAAAAGCAGGAGCTGCAACTGGATAACCTTTTGTATGTGCCAAATAGAAAAGTGTATATATGTGTGGAATAAGGCGGTACCGCCTCTTTAATGCCAAACGACAAACTTCCTCACACTGTGAAATGTAAATTTAATTTTGAATTGAATTATTAATCAGATCTATCCTGCATTGTTTAATGTTTAGTCAAGAAGCTAGAGGGCTTACCTCCTCTCCAAAGGACCATGGCTCGTGATCAATAGTTCCCTTCTCGGAATGCCCACGAGAAAATGGAAACATGGCTCCAATAGCGAGCCATCTTCCAAATAATTTGGGTGTTGCATTGCCAGCAAATCCACCAATGTCAGGTCCCGAAAGTGGTTGACCACTAAGCCCCTGAATCGCAGGAAATCATTGAGTAAAATGTGAACCCAATCTTATATATCTTGACACAAGCTTTATACAAACAAAAACATATACTATTCTTATGCAACATATGCAAGCAGCTTACCAACTGGAGTACCATAGAGATACTCATATGTAGGTGTTCCCAAGTAGAAAGATTATCCCCTGTCCATGTAGCAGCATACCTTTGACTACCAATAAACCCAGCTCGAGTAAGAACAAACGGTCGTTTATTAGGATTAGCTAATTTCATGCCTTCGTATGTTGATCTTGCCATTAGCATGCCATAAACCTACACGAGAATTATTTAGTAAAATGTCCAGATACCCTCCTAAACTAATTTAGAGTAGCGGTTGCCAGATGGGCGCATAGTGGCACAGATCAAACAGTCCATGTCAAAGCGGGTAGTTTGTAGTGCAGGTCAAAATGGGTCAGGTCGAGAAGGATTGACCCACAACCACTTTAAACCTACTTATTTCTGAAACGTCAACGCAGTAAATAAGTTTAGAAACCTATGATTTTGAGCGACTTTTAACCGTTTAAACTGTTTAACCCGTATGACCCATTGCTTTTAGTAAAAAATAATTGTGTGGCCAATTTTAGATGAAACATAACCCAAGTTAAACCACCCATAAGCATGAGTCAGAGTTGCTACCTTTAATTAAAAGTAACATTAAACAAATGAAGTAGCTTACATTGTGATAGTGCAAGTGATTCTGATGGCCACCAAGTTCAGCATCTCCCCTATGAATGTTACTCTCAGGCATTGTCTTTGTTATTGACTGGTGAAAGGAAAACAAAGCCAGTGAGACAATCATTTAAAATCCACACAAATTGCGCGTAATCAACAGATGTAAATATCACCTTGAAGACAGCTGGTTCATTCATATCATTCCATATCCCATCCACTCCGTTTGATATAAAATCTTTGACTAAATTAGCCCACCATGAACGAGCTTTCTCTTGAGTGAAATCCGGGAAAACACATGGTCCTGGCCATACCTCTCCTATAAAAAGCAACTTATGAGTATCTATTTTAGAAAGAGAAAAAAAATAAGATTCTATCGGTAAATTTGATGAACGTACCAACGAATGGCTTCCCATCTGCTGTTTGCACCCAAAGGTCTTTTTCTGATCCACTGTCGTAAACAAAGTAACCTTTTTCATGCTTGATTCCTGGGTCAAGCATCCAGATAGCTTTGAAACCACCTTCATGAAGATCATCCGCTAGAGATTTTGGATTTGGAAAAGTCTCCTAAACATAACAAGGATTAGTAGTGAAATGTGATGTAAATCGTACATTACATAAGTTAGTAAAATGAAGATATTATTGACATTGTTAGTAATGCAAAGAAATTGATACATTGTTTTTAACACAAGACATGGTTGAATGACAAGTGGATTAGTAGATGGTTGGCTTCAAGCGAAGACAGCATCCACTTTATGACACACTCGTATGTAAATACTCTTTAGTGCAAGAGCAAATACCTGGTCAAATGTGAAACAACGAAAGCCATCCATGTAATCAATATCCATCCATATGACATCACACGGTATACCTTTTTCCCTAAATGTCTTGGCAATCTGCAGTTCAAAGCAACTTGGTTGTTATCCTTAAAGTAAACAATGTTTGATATGACAGCTAGAACAGTCTAGTTTAATATATACCTCACGAACACGCAAATCAGAGTCATAGCTCCAACGACACTGTTGATATCCCAGTGACCACTTTGGTGGCATGAAAACAGTTCCTATTCACAAATATACCATATGCAAGCCAATATCAAAAATAGAAGTATAAAAACTAGAATCAATGTTCATTGCGACAAACATATCATTTACAAAGAAAATCATCCTCAGTTAATTTGATAATCATATCAAGACTTAAATAATTAGATAGTTCAGAAAGTTACCAACTGCATGTGACAATGATGTCAATACTTCGATTGTAGAAGCAAATGGACCGAATGTAATCACAGGAAAAGGTGACGGGGCAATTAGCTTTACTGTCGAATCTTTACGGAGATCAATCTGGTAAACATATTTCAAACAGAAAATATATATATGAACAAATTAAATCAAGGCATATAGAACATAAAAGAAAAAGAATTGAAAGATACAAGTGAGGAATCTTAAACACCTCGCAGCGTTTTGTGGTATCAGCAAGAATCCCCAACGCCTCTCCATTGGGAAGAATGGCGAGAACCCAAGGATGTGTCTGATATAAAGAAGTAGTTCCGGTCCCATAACCCCACGCATCAGTATTCCAAGTAAAAACCTGCGTTTATTGCATTCTTCAATACCCAATCAATGTATATACAATACTAGATTTATAAAAAGTTGATAAACAATATTAAAAACACACACCCTTTTCCCAGTTCTTTCAAGCTGTCCACTAACTTCACCTGTTCCATAAAACGATGTTCCTGCAGGAAGCTAAAATCCCATATAATAGCTTTAGTAAAACATACACGACTGCAGAATCCAACAAAAAACATTTTGAGAATGTACAGCTGACCTCAAAATAGACGATTTGTTGTCCAGCAACATGTTCATAAGTCGGGATATATGATGGAAGTTTGTGTATACTCATAAGGGGTGTGTCCCTTTTTTCGGCATTAACAAAAGAAAGGCTCGGAAACGACGTGTTTCTAGCATCAGCAGAACAATCGAACCTGAAAACACCTTCTTCTAGAATGGGTTCAAATACCATTTTACCCATTTTCGCGTCATCGATAACAGATGTCCCTACACTCTCTCCCATCTTAGACCCCGCCAAGATTCTATGTATCGAACTTTTACTATATTTTCTGCAAAAATCAACAACTCATTTCACTTGACTAAGCAAATATACTGTTGTCGGTGTTTGTTTCGGCTTATATAGCCGGCTTATGGCTTATTTGGTTTTGGGCTTATGCTTCATAAGCTCACAATTTGTGGCTTATTTTGAAACTTTCTGGCTTATATAAGTTCATGATGACATGATAAGCTTATATAAGCCGAAAAGTTTCAAATAAGCCACAAAAAGTGAGCTTATTTGTTTAACCTTATATGTGGGCTTATAAGCTTATTTGATTTAGGCTTATATATCATAAGCCTCAATTTTCCGGCTTATTTTGACGTTTATTGGCTTATATAAGCTTGTTATAAACAGCTTCCATAGATCTTAAAAAAGCCGAAAATTTGAGGATTATGAAATATAAGCCGAAATCGAATAAGCTCAAGAGCCCACATATAAGCTTAAACAAACATTGCAAAATTGATAAGCTTAGGCTTATCATAAGCTCAAGTGAATAAGCTCGTAAGCCACAAGCCCATCATAAGCTTAGACAGATTTAAAGCCAATCTTAAAGTCAATAATTAGTATGTTTGACTTCGAAATGGTAGACAATAGTGCTTATAGAAACATCAAAATCTCATATTAATAACAATAGAAAGAAAATATCTAAATTTATACGATAATTAACCAGATATCATGATCAAGTAATGTAAATGATGATATTGATTGTACCTAGAAAAATGACCGAAAATGGGTGAAACTGTGTTGGAAAATTTAGTAAAATGCAGACAATTAGGAGTGTAGATTGTTGTAATTAAAAATTAGGGAGTGGTAGTTGTTGGTGATGTCAGCATTTGATTGATTCTGTTATTTTATTATTGCACGACATTGTTTTGTTGGGAAATATTATGTGTCATGTAATTGAAAACATTATCAGAATTTGTTCGATACACGTGTCCTTTAACGTTTTCCTATTTTCTAATAATTGATGGTCACTACGTACGCTCGTTTGGTTCGCAAAATGTTTTTGACGAAATTGTAATCTTTTTAAAGAATTAGAATGTTAAGGAATAAAATCTTTAAGAATTGTAATCTTTATGATTTGAAATCTAAATGAATCGGAATTCGCAAAATCTAACGCGTGTTTGGCCGGGAGAAAATGAAATAAAAAAAGAAATACTTTAAAATATAATTATTTTTTTAAAATCTTATTGTATCTAAAATTATTTTAATAAATAGTATATTTTTATATAAAATATAAAATAGAAAGTAGATTATAAAATTAATTTAAATTGTAAATAGATAATTATAATAAAAAATAAACTGAATATCCTTTGTGGCTGTTGTGGATGATTCGCAAGGTTACAAACTGCAATGGACACAAAATAACCTCGCAAGGAGGTTTCTTGGTTGCCCCAATTTCATGGATCCTACAAGAAATTGTAACTTTTTCAGGTGGATTGATCCCCAATTACCAAATCAATGGTATCAAGCAAGGATGTTTCAGCTGCATTTGACTGTGATGAATCATCAACAACAGCTTCTTGAACTTAATAATCGACACTCTCGATCAACCTTTTACAAAAGGGTGTTGATTGTCTTGATTTTGACCATGATCCTTATTAGGTTTCTTTAAGATTTGGTATTTCTAGGTGTATGCTTCTTTTGGTTGTTAATGTGGTAATGGCAGGTTAGGTTATGGTTGTTAATGTTGTAATGGCAGTTTAGGTTTAGGTTGTTAATGTTGTAATGGCAGGTTAATGTGAAAGTCTTTTTTAAGAGTTAGATGTATGATAACTCTTGTTTGTTAATGGTGTAACTCTTTTATATAAGTAATGATATAAAAGAACACAAATTAAGCTAACATAAGATTATAACTGATGTAATTAGCATCCTGTTCCAAACATTAGGAAACACAAAAGATAGTGTTTAACTAAGTTATAAAGGATTTCATACATCACATAAGTTTTTCCACATAAGGTGAATTGGCACAGGTACAAATTGCCTAACAGTTGTGCATTGCCAATCTAATTCACACAATACTATTACTCTATTGGGGGCGGGGAAAAAAAATTGCATCATCTGGAATCCAATTACAGGTACTTGTGTTGTGGCTTGTTCAAACAAGATTTGTGCAATCCTTCTGATTTCCTATTGCACTGGTTGTTGCACTGGTCTCCTTTGCACTGGTTGTTCTTGCAATGGTTGTTCTTGTACTGGTTGTTCTTGCATTGGTGCTTCTTGTTCTTGGGATTCAACTGGTGGTGATTGGCTAATTGCAATCTCAGACTGAGTAGCAGCTTCAATAAATTCAATCTTTGTGGTGTCAATCACCTTCTGGCCATGCAGGTCTTGGAATACCCATATATCCTGCATCTAAAAAGATTCACATAGTTTTAATTTTTGCTTAATACTTGAAGATAAACTTGAGTTTATTGAATGACTACTCCTAACATAGTATGACCGTCAATTGGATCCAGGGATAACCAAGTCTATTGTCTAATACCATGAGGATACATCCATTGACTGGATCCATCCCTATTCCTATGATACATAACTACCTTGCCATTGAATGTCTTAGTTCCATTCATGCCTGCTAACTAACACAGTATCTGCTTAGCTTGATCCTACTTTCTTCAGGTTGATCTAATAAACTCACCTGGCCTAAGCCTACTGCATTGCCAACTCCCTATCCTTGAACTCACAACATCTTGCACTATCTGTGTTGATGGTGTGGCCAGAAATGTTTCACCAACCCTTAAGCACTTACCTTTACCAACACCTAGCACTCACTTTACCACCCCTAACACTTACTTTCCCACCTCTAATACTTGCATTTCCCCCTCTTGCAGACCCAAATCCCCCTCTTGCAGGAAACTATCCCCACTTGGCAGACACATTCCCTCCCACTTGCAGTCACCTTACCTCCTCTAACAGTCACCTTACCTCCCCTAGCAGTTACACTACCACCCCTAGCAGTCACCTTACCTCCCCTAGCAGTTACACTACCACCCCTAGCAGTTACCATACCACCACTTGCACACACATTCCCAACACTTGCAGTTACATCTTCACCAGTTCCTGTCACTGCCTCAACACTTGTTGTCCCTTCAGTTTTAGTTGGGCAACTCCTTTGATTGTGTCCTGGTTTTTTACATAAAAAACAATGACCAATTTGTCCCTTTCTACTTATCCTTGTTCTATTCCCCCCATCATCTTCCATGGCATCTCTCTTTCTCTTATGTGGTGGTCTTCCAGGCATCCTTCTTTTAATAGGAGGCAATGGCTTTTGATAAGTAGTTGATGGCCATTGATCCATTCCATTCATAGGCTGTATGAAATGGTTATAAGCAGACACAAATACTTCCTTGTTATACCATTGAGACACATAATTTTCAGGGTCTTTGTGTAGGAAGTATATTGCTGCTATACCATGTACACATGGAATACCAGATAATTGCCAACCCCTACAAGTACAAGTCCTAGCTCTTTCATTAACCTTGAACCCTTCATAACCATTTCTTACTTCAAAGCTGGTCTGACCACTTGCAATGACTTTCCAAAATCTGCAAGTATTTCAAAAATAGTGTAAGTTTATGATTGCACTTCTCAAGCTTGAACCCTTCATAACCATAATGTTAATACAGACAGTAAAGATATTACCTGTGATCATCTTTGCACTTCTCAAGCTTCTTCTTTATGTTTGGACAGATACCATCATTCCACTTTTCATGCTTCTCTCTCATCCTCTGTGATCTATCCATACACAATAGCCTGATGTCTTCAAGCATGTTTATGATTGGTTTCCTTCTATCATCTACTATAAGGGCATTGAAACATTCAGAAATCCCATTCTCAACAGCATCACAAGCCTTATCAGTGGTGAAGTATGCTCTACTCCAACTTTCAGGATGCCTATCCATAAGGTGTTTGTATGCATCCTTGTTAATACATTGGATCTCTTTCATCACCTTCTCAAACATTGTGGGATAGGTTGCCTTTGCTGCTTGCCAGAACAGATTCCTATACAGCACCCCAGTGTATTTCTTCCTAAAGTTAGCATATATGTGTCTAGCACATTGTCTATGCTCAGCCATAGGCATAACCTGTTTTGCAGCTTCAATGATACCCTGCAAATAAACATAAACAAATTAGAAAACATAAACAATAATTAAGAACATTGAACAAAAGTAATCATATTTTACCTTATGTTGATCAGAAATGATAGTGAGGCCTTGACCAGATGGTAAACCCAAATCACTAATCAAAAGTTCCATGAACCAAACCCAGTTGTCCTTATTCTCCACACTAACAACAACCCAAGCAATAGGATATATCTGATTATTCCCATCTCTACCTACTGCTGACAGAAGTTCTCCTTTACATATGGTTTTCAAAAAACAACCATCAATCCCTATGACCCTCCTACATCCTTGTAACCAACCATCCTTTAAAGCCTTAAAGCATACATAAAACCTACTAAAATAGTTCTTACCATCAGGCATTGAATCCACACTCATTTTACATGTTGAACCAGGATTGGAGTTAAGTATCTCAGCAGCATATGACCATAACTTTCCATAATGATCCTCTAGACAAGTCTCATACTGTTCTAAAGCTTTCATTTTTCCCCTTCTAGCTTGACTGATACCAACCTTGCATTTGTATTTCTTTAAGATAGCATCAGTTATTTCCTTGACTTTGATACAAGGATTCATCATTATCTTTTTGGCAAAGTTTCTAGCAATCCAATTACTTGTGATTAAGGTACCATACTCATAAGTCCTAGAACAAGAATGCTCATCATTCAATTTCTTAATTTGAAAACTCCTTTCATTTTGCATCCAAGATGCCCACAACCTGAATGGACATTTCCTATCTTTGGCATCTCTACAACATTTAGCCAGAAGTCTCCTTGGGTTATTTACTTCATAGTATAACTTGTAACCATTAGCCAAAGCATAAAATGCCAATGCTCTTTTAAGTTGATCAGGAGACTCATACTTTTCACCTAAGACAGGTCTCATTAACTTCCATTTGACAGTAGGATCATGGATTGGGAACTTATCACCTATGTTGTCCTTATCAGTAACATCTTTATCAGCAGACACATCTTTTTCAACAAACTCATCCCTTGGTAATCCATTGTATATTTTACTCAGAAAGTTATCATCAAACATCTTTTTAGGTTTTGGGTCTGGTTGTCTAGTCCTAGTATCATAAATTTCCTCTTCCCCATCAGATAAATGATCCACAGATGCAGTGTCACTCTCTTCACTCTCACTGTCATACTCATATATATTATAATCATCATCATCTAAATCACTATCACTAGCATCATTTTGTTCAACATTGTCTACATGTTGTCGACTACTGGAAGTGGCATCACAAAAGTCAAACACAGAGTGAGACACATATATATCTACCACATTATCATTTTTAGCAGCTACTTCAACACATTGGGCCAAGTCGTTATCAGTTTTTAAGGTTCTCAAACCTAACTTTAACTCTAAACCAGGAACTTGATAAAAAATCTGTTTGATATCACTAGAACACTCACTAACTAAAAGCTTCACAAAACTAACAAAGTTCATTGCATCCATCTCAACATTCGGAATCTCAGATAACATTTCATAATCATATGAAAAAGGATCGCTTACAAATACACCTCCACGATGAAATCTTATCAGATAACTAGAAGATGATGACGAAGATGCCATCTGAAACAATATAATTAAAAAAAAGAGTTAATTTCAAGAAACCCTAATTTTTTAATAAAAAAGTTTAATTTTTTAACCTTATATAAAAAAGGAGTAGATCATACCTTCTTGGGAAGATGAGAACACTAATCTCAGAGTCAATTTTTTATTTTGTTCATGAAATGGGGATCTGTGTGTGTGTGTGTTTGATTAGGGTTTATAGAAATAGGGAAATGGGGAGCTGGTAATGAGTTACTAAATCCACGTAGGATTGCAACCGGGTGTTGTAAGTGATAATATTGGGAGTAACCTAATAAACCGGTCATGAAAACGTTAGTAACCCACACACACAAAATGAAACCCTGGTTACTTAGGACAACATTTGTGGAAACCTTAGTAACCTGCGTATGTATTAACCCTTATCTACAAAATCAACCAAGGCAAATCCCTTTGGTACTAATCACTAAGTATGTTATGATTTGTTTTTAAGAAGATGTAAATTTGTAAAGAACGATGTTTGTAATTTTAGTGTTATCAACTATTATCACGAACAGACTTTCTATAAGTTTAGCTCAAGACGAGTTAAGAGGTGCGGGATGCACACTCGCTATAGCCAACTTGATACCTACACGAAAAATTGTAGGGATCAAGGAGCAACGCCTTTTGCAGGGTTCTACCTTGGTCGATAAATAACCAAAAATAACTTGATTTCGGTTGGTAGTTATAACCACATTTGTGGTCACATTTACGAAGCATAACATCAAACAATACTCTAACATTTTTTATTGGTTTTTTATGTCTTAGAATTCAATTACCATCTTATCTGGTTAAGGATTTCGTAAACCCAATGCACAGTGTCAAATACTTTAATCTAAAAGTAATCATACAAGTCATACATATATCAAAATTATAACCATTCACACACTACAAAATTCTATGTAATTTGTTCACAATACAAAACCATCATCAAATGGTTAGTAATAAGGCACTTGGAGGGTGTTTACCAAATCAAGTGGCTAGATATGAGCCTCTTAATTAGCCTCTCAAAGGAGAGAGAGAGAGAAGCTTTAATGACTCTCCCAATTAAGAGGCATTAAGGCTTTGGGCTCACTTTTTTTCCCCACTAAGAAGAAAAGAAACACCTCCTTACTTTCTCATAAAAGGTTAAAAATTCAAACCACACTAGATACATATTTGAGAGTGGCCAATAAAGGGCCGAAAAGAGTCACGACCCTGATTGACCCGTGTAATCTAAACCCATTGATACATCTCATTCCCAATTGCTCTTATGGCATATAAACACTTTAAAAACAAAATGGGGTAAATATTACCTATATTATACATTTGTTGACCAAAGTCAACAAAAATATGATAATCACTTATTCATTCTAATAATTATTTCTCATTTTAAACAAAACCCCCTCAAAGTTAAGTCATTTTCCATTTTTAGCCCAAAACACTTTAGTTATATTTCATTTTTATTAAAGTCTCTCTCAAAGTTAAGTTACTTTTCACTTTTAGTCCAAAACACTTTATTTCCATTTTTAACAAAACCCCCTTCAAAGTTAACCTACTTTTCATTTTTAGTCCAAAACACTTTAGTAATATTTCATTTTTAATAAAGTCTCCATCAAAGTTAACTTACTTTTTCGATTCATTTTTGAATTTTCACTTTTAGTCCAAAACACTTAAAACCTAACCCCCCCTGAACATAAATCCAGATTTCTTGATTTTTAAACATTTATAATAAAAAACGTTCTATACAAAACGCGCCGCAGCGAAGCGCGGGTAGCCAAATATTGTTTATGACATATATGTAAGAGGGTAAATCATGTATATCATTAATGAATGTATCGATACATTATGTAAGTTACATAAGAATAACCTAGAAGCGGACTTGTGCCTAATACAAAAAGCCTACATAATATATCGACTAACACTCCCTCGCAGTTTGAGCGGAAGAACACCGGACGCTCAAGCTGGATCAAAACTCTTCAAATAAAGCAGAAGGTAATCCATTGGTGAAAATATCCGCAAACTGATAACGAGAAGGAATATGAAGAACTCGAACGTGTCCCGTAGCAACCAAATCATGAACAAAATGAATATCAATCTATATGTGCTTCGTAGTTGATGTTGAACCGAATTAGAAGACAAATAAACGACACTGACATTATCATAGTACACAAGTGTAGCGGAAGCCAAATGTGTATGTAGCTCACGTAATAAATTCTGTAACCAACAAGTCTCAGTAACAGCATTGGCAACACCATGATACTCTGCCTCGGCACTAGAACGACTAAGCGTTAGTTAACGCTTAGAAGACCAAGAAAGTAAATTGTTACCAAGAAATACACAATAACTCAAAGTCGATCTTCGAGTAGTAAGACACCCAGCCCAATCCGCATCTGAATAAGCAACCAAAGATGTAGTAGTGGAAGAAAACAACTATAACCCATGATCTAATGTACCACAAACATACCTTAAAATCCGTTTAAGAGCCAAAAAATGAGGCTCTCGATGATCATGCATATAAAGACAAACCTGGTGCACTGCATAAAAAATATCATGGCGATAAAAGTAAGATACTAAAGAGAACCTGCAAGACTCCTATATAGCGTCGGATCAAAAACCAGATCACCATCATCTCCTAGTTTGGACTCAGTATCAATAGGAGTCCGACTAGGGTTACAATTAGCCATATGAGCCCACTCAAGAATCTCAGTAGCATACTTACGCTAAGATAAAAACATCCCTGACTAGTCACGCGTAACAGAAATACCTATAAAATAATTAAGCGAACCTAGATCCGTCATATAAAACTCCTAATATAAAGAGTCAATAATCCGCTGTAACAAAATCTCAAAAAAAGCCGTGAGAACAATATCATCAACATACAATAATAAATAAGCAGTGTCAGTCCTCTGTTTGTAGATAAATAATGATGAGTCACAACGACTATGAGAAACGGCGCCAAAAATTGATCCGCTCAGACTATACCTTAAAATACATATAATATAATAAAATATCAAATATATAGTAAGAATAGTCTAAAAGCAGAGTCAATGATACCGAGAAGTAGTATAGAGCTTTCCCGGGTCGTAAATCCCCAACGAGGCTGGAATGGTAAATCGATACGAATGAATTGATGATTTGAATTGAGAAACAAATGATTTTGATTTTTAACTAGATAAACTAAAATTAATTAAAGAAAACTAAAATTATTCTACGGGAAACAAGCAGTGGAAAATGGGAATCTTAAATATACTACGGGGAACAAAAATAGTTATACGGATAAATCCTAAACTACGGGGGCATAAATAATGGCAATGAAAATCCTAAGAAATCTACGGGGAACGTAATTAGGCTAAAAATACTTAACTAAAATAATTAAAACTAATAAACTAAATTAAACATGCAATTATAGACTACCGGGAATTAAATCGCAAGCTAAAACTAAAAATTACAAAAATAAAGTCATAAAATTAATTTTAAAATTTAAATAAATTAAAAATATTCTAACTTAAAAGAAAATGTAAAAAATTTCAAAATCGGAGTTAAAAAGCGAACAAAACGGTAAGAAACGAAAAAGTCGAACTCGTAAACGAGCCCGGAACTGAAATTTGGGCAAAAATCACCCTACACAAGTTTTAATAATTTTCCTACAAACTATTTGATTAAAGAAAATTTTCTAAAAAAGAAAAATAATTTTTTGTTAATTTTTGTATTTTTTATGATTTTTTAAATATTAAATACTAATTAAAACAAAGAAAATAAAAAATAAAAGTCTAAAAATTCTAAAAAAAATCAGATTAAATAAAGAAAAAGTTAACAAAACTAAAAATGTAAAAATGCCCAAAAGTTACTGTTTGAATTAAAAGTAATTAAACTAATTAAATCTAAACCTAATTTAAATTAATTAAATTAAATAAACTAACTAAAGTTAACTATAAGGACTAACAGTGAAAAGGACACAAGGACAAACGGGGTAACAGGCTAACTAACCACAGGGACTAACAATGTTAACTAGAAAAGACAAAATTACACAAATGATCCCTGAGGTGGACCCCGATTACAAGAAGGGTCCAAAGTGCTTATTAGCAAAAAGCTAAAGAAGCAAAGCTGTTAAGGGGCTTGAGGGGAGTATTTTTTATAAAAGGGGCATAAGCTGAAGTGGACTAAATAAGCTAGAAAAGTGAGCTTTTTGGGCTGACAGAAACTTAATAAGCTTAAAAGCTTATTTGCTTTTTTCTTTGAGGTTTAAGCTAACAAAATAAGCTAAAATCTATGGGGGACAGATAAATAGGGATAGGGGAGTCCTAATTATAAGCTATGGAAATCTAATAAGCCCTAAATTAAGCTGAACTATGAATAAGCTATGAATGACAGTTTACAAAAAATAGAAAAAAGCCTACTTTAAGCTACTTTTAAGCTAAGCTAAAAGGGGAAATAAGCTATAAGATCTTGGGAAATTAAAGGGCTACCTATAAGCTACAATAAAAGTTAAAAGAAACTAGGGGCTTAAAATCAAATAAGCTAGAAACTAGGGGCTGAAAATGGTGCTCAGCACCAGGGTAAGTTAGGCAGTGGCTAGGGAGCTTTTTGAGCTTAAGCAAATAAGCTCTTAAGAGCTTTTTAGCCAAAATAAAACACAAACAGATTAAAAGGGGAGGCTAATAAGCTTATATTCAAAATATGAGGGCCTAAAAAACAATAAAAGCTGCTGAATATTGGGCTTAAAAATGGGGGATTTCAAAAATAAGCAAAGCCAAATTTTTGACTTATGCTTGGTCAAACCAAAAGGGACAGAACATGGTGTGGGTAAATGGCTAGAAACAACTCAAATAAGCACAACAAAGTGTGCTTAAGCTGTCTACACAGCTTGAGCACCTAAAACCAACTTGGCTTATTCCAAATTTGACAGAAACCAAAATACACTTAAAAACTTATTCTTACACTAAAAGCTGTGATTAAAAAGGCTTAATAAAGCCTACACACTCAGCCAAAGTTGGCTGAGTGAGCTTGACCCACAACAAACCCATTATGACCCATTTTAACACTAAACCAAACACCCCCTTATTTTTATAAAAGTCGATTTTTTAACTGATTTTTGGTGAAATAAGGCTAAGAAAAGTGATTACAAGTGAACTTATATAACTTTTAACACATGTTTAATCAATTTAAACAGAATTAAACTACTCAAATGATACTTCAAATTTCGACAATGGTAATTTTCACAAACACACTTAACTTTGATTAAAACTGAAAGTATTACAATGAAATCTTAAAAAGAAACTGAGTATGATAATTATAAAGCAAGCTTAAGTAAAAATTAGACTAAGAAAGTAAAAAAAACAAGATATTGTCTTCGGGTTGTCTTCTTCTCTTTTATAGAGGTCTTCAAACATTTCTAGCTCTTGGGCTGTGTTTGTTGTGAGTG
>BQNB010019840.1:0-66285 GCA_026074375.1 Tanacetum coccineum | reverse complement strand
TATATTAGCTTATTTTTTATTGCACCTTGCTTATTGAGCTTAAAATTGCCCACCAGATTAGCAATTTTTGGCTTTAGAGTAAAAGTGTGTTCTGCCATTTTTTTGTACCTTTTTCAGCTTAATTAGTTAGTTTTAAAAATAGTTGTAGTTTTATCAAATGCTCCCTTAAATGTGTTTAACAAGTTTCTAAAAAAAAGTTACTGTAGCATAGCTACAAGTGGGACTCGAACCCCTGACCACCAACTTGTATGCCCAACGTGTTTACCAATTGCTCCAATAGCTCATCCAACAAAGTCTTGCACAATTAATTTATTAAGGGATCTTTAGCCCGTTAAGCCCATAAGCTCTTTTAGCTTTTTTACAGCTTATTTGTATAAGCTGGCAAACTTTTTTTCATTTTTCTTAGGTAAAGCATCTCTTAAGCTATTTTTTAGTATTTTTTGAGAATTTTTTTATAAACGTTTTATATTTTTAATCTTTTATTTTCATTAAAACTGTTTTTTAATTATTATAAATTAAATAAAAATCAAAAAAATATTTTTCTTTTTTAGAAAATTTTCTTTTATCAGTTTTCACTTAGTAAAAATAGAAAATCGTTCGTAGGGTCGTTTTTGCAAAATTTTACTTTTTAAAGAACGGGTTTCGACCCCATTTTTTGTTCTCATTTTTGAGCTCGTTTTAACTCCGTTTTTGGTCTAGTCTTTTTCATTATTCATTATTAGTCACCTAGAGTAGATTAGAAGTAAAAATTTCTTTGTAGGGATAATTTTTAAGATTTTAGGTTTTTGACCCCTTGTTCGGGATTCCTGCTCTCGTTTTTCAGTTTAATTTCGTAATTTTTAGGTTTTTCTCAATCGTTTTTGCTTATTATTGATTAATTTAGCTTTCTAAACTCCCAAATCATTAATCTCATTCAAACTCCAATTTTCCGACTGTACCGATTTTCAAGCACAACCTCGTTGGGGATAAACGACCCGGGAATATTCTATACTACTTCTCGGTTTCATTGATTATTTTTAGATTATACTTATTATATATATTTTATTATATATTATATATATATATATATATATATATATATATATATATATATATATATATATATATATATATTATATATATATATATATATATTACTATATATATATAAAAGGTTTAGTTTAACATTAATCAATTTTTGACGCCGCTGTCGGGGAGGTTGTGAATCGATTTTCGTGTTTGTTTGACGATTAGTGTTTGAAGACCCTTCCCTCGTGAAGTTAATTTTTCCCGTTTGTGAATATTTTCTTCTATTTATTAAAAATATAAAACACAAAAATATTTTTCATTTTCTTTTATTAGTATTAGTATAAAAAAAATCAAAAATATAAAAACATTATCCTTAATTATCAATAAAAATCATCATCAATATAATGCTTTCAACTGAAGCATTATCATAATAAGTTCCCGAACAAAAGATTTAAAACTTGCCTTTGTGTCACTTGTGAAATACGGCTCACCTTTAATTGATAAACAAACTATAAAAGGGGTATAAGGAGGGTTGTTCCGAGGAACTACGACCCGAAAGGAGAAGGTTTTTAATAGCTTCGCGCTTTCCCGCTCCTCCGCTCCTTTGTGTGTTTTTCTTTTAAAGAGCTACCGTGAAACAAGTTGATTATTGGTTTAAGTTGTCTTATCTCATTTTGTCCGTTAATAAAATATGTTGCTTAAAAAACTCGAAAAGCCAAAAATAATCTTCTTTTTCTTCTTATCCATTTAATTCTTTTCTTAACCCTCAATTGTTTAATTCTTATGGCGTCACTCGATCGTCGTTTGAATCCCCTTTACGCGATTAAAGAGTGTTCGTCTTGTGGGATCTTTGACACACTAAAGACTGTGGATTTCAAAAGGGAGTCTTGAAGACAAGATTCTTGTTCCATTACCCGACTTGTCTCAACGACCCCTTAAAATTGAAAAAATTTGTCTCGATTGTGGAGACCCGGTTCATGGTCTATATTGTCGACAATGTGCTCTAATACGAAAGACATTGGAGGAAGTTTTTCAAGACTTCCAAGACACTTCCAAGTCATCCAATGACAATACTAACTTTGTTAATCAAGAGCCATTCATTGTCAAACAAGGCCCCGGTGTAAATTCTTCACAAAGTCCTCCACAAATTAACCACAATTGTTGTTACGAGTGTGGTGATTCGTTAGACGACATCTTCTGTCAACGATGTACTTGTAAGTCTTGCGGGAAAGGTGCTCATTATGGTTATAATTGTCCACCGCAAATTCCGATTATCTCTAAACCGGAACCATGCAACAATCAAACCGTTAATGAGTTCCCACAGACTTTGCCAAGTGTTCAACCGACATCTTGTACCGGAGGTGAGAATTCATTCACTTATGATTCTAAACCTAATTTTGTTGATGATTCTCCTAACGTTTTCAACCCACCTCTGCAACCTCCTATCTATTCTTGTGAATTTTGCGGGAACGATGCTCGTTATGGTCACTATTGTACACCTCAAGTTCCGTTTATCTATCCGGAACCAGGTTACAATCAAGACTTTAATTTCCCGCAAAATTTTCATGATTTTCCACAACAATATCCTTGTTGTGAAGATTGTGGGGGTCCTCATGAAACTTACCAATGTCAACCAATGAATGAAGACTATTATCATAAGCAAAATTCTTGCTATGATTATAATTCTTTTGGTTTTGACCAATTTCAACCCCCGCAATATACCGTCAATCATCCAATCTCCAATGTTCAAAATAGCCTTTTCAATGCTCAAAATGAGTTTCTCAATTCTCAAAACAAACTTATGGAGCAAATGACATCCCTATGTGATATGGTTGGTCAAATTATGCAAAAGAAGGAAGAAGAGAGGCGAATTGCGGAAGAGCAAGCGGCTAAAGATCGATATTGGAAGATTCCCATTTGCTATGATGATGACGATGACTATACCATTGCAATCACACCCGTCTTACCAACCAAGGAGCCCGTTAACTCTCTAAGTATGGGGGATGAGCATCTTGACACTATTCCGGCAACGGAATCGGACGAAGTAATAAAGTCTAGTGTTGAGAACCTTGTCCCAATCCCAAGTGAGTCCGAGGGTATTCCCGACAGCGTGTGTGATGTGCCTCTTTGTAACAATCCTACCCCTCTTGAAGCTTTCAAAGAACATTCTGAGACTATCATCGATTCCAACGATGATTCTACTTCGAGTGATGATGATTCTTATGAGAACATCGATTATGTCGATGCATCACCTCCCGATGCTGAGATCGTCAGCTTAGAGGTAGTAGAGATTGTTATCCCGGAAGTTGGAGGGATTAATACCGATATTCTTCTAACAATCAAAGACGATATCCTTCGTGAAAAATTGTTGAATGTCAATCTTCTTATTGCTAACATCGAAGCATTAAAAGATAATCCCGCTCCATCTTCCGATGTTATGACCAAGTCTTCCTCCACATCTCTTAACCTTTTCTTGGAGGAGACTAACACCTTTGATAATTCTTTAACCGAATCTTTCTGCTTTGATTTGGAAGAGATTAGTAGTGTACCACTACCCGTACTGATTATTCTCTTTCGGATTATGAAGTTTTCTATTCTGATGATGATCATATTGAAGAAAAGAGTAGTGGCAGTACCACTACTCATGCTGATTTTTCTCAATATGATTCGTTCATCTTTGATCTTTCAATCAATCCATTTCCTCCTACCGATAGGAATGATTTTTTCGCCAGTGAACTTGCTCACATCATATCTCCATCAGAGTATGATCATTTCTGCTTTAAGATTAACCCCGAGCTGGGCAATCTTACTATGGATGTGGTGAATGAAATTTTCCCAACAAGAGAACCAAGAGTTCATGTGCATAATGTTTTAACCACCCATCCCACCCTTCACCTGGATCTGGATTTCATACTTTTAAGTGAACCTCTCTTCTCTTATATTGTATGGATCTTTCTTCCATTTCTCACGTATCCAGTTGCTCCTCCATATCTTCTCTCCTGTGGGAATGAAGATACCATTTTTGACACCGGCATCTCCATTTATCATTCTGTTATGCCAGGTGTATCTCATCAGAGTGGAACTTTCATAAAATTCAATGATTATCCAAACCACTTGAATGAAAGTCCGATGGAGATTTTATCTTCCACTTGCTCCCCCATGGACCAATGAATTTGGGGTCGAGTCGAGCTTGTGACTCGGTTAACAAAAACAAGGCGCTTCGTGGGAGGCACCCCATGCTTATCCATTCTATCTTCTTTCTATTTGCTAATATGTGTTTTGTGTTGTGAGGAGGCTCGCCTCTACCATTATCTCATGTTTTGTGTTTTGTGCTGTGTATTGTCCAGGATGTCCCGGATTTTTGAAGTCCTTGTGCTATTTGTCCTTCCGATCACAAGACCCCGCTTCACAATCCTCAGCTTCATTTGGGAATCCCGATATCCTAATCTTATCAACTAACTATATCTTTAAGCATACTTCTAAACGCTTAGGAATATACGTAGAAACCCTAACGTTAAAACATTGAGGACAATGTTTCATTCTAGTATGGGGGGATCTTCGATTTGATTGTGCCTGCAGCCGTTGTTATCACGTAATCCCGTTTTTACCACCAAAATTTCAAAAAAATTTCAAAAATTTAAAAAAAAAATTCAAAAATAAAATAAGTGTTTTGTCACAATTTTGACTTTCCTGCTGGGTAGAATAAGAGTAAATTTTGACTCGATCGAGCGTGTTGAGCTCTAGCTTGTTCCTTAACTTTTAGACTAAGCGTTCGCGAATATTCGCGAAGAATGAAAAATGATAGTGTTAAGTATGAGTTGGATGCTAAACAAGGATTATTTGGAAATCTTAAGAGCTCATGTGTGTAATTTGTCGCTTTTTCCACAAAGTACAGCCATAAGATTCAACCTGATAATATTCTGCTACTTTTAGATTAAACTTAAATCAATAATTTTATAGTAGTAATAGCAAAACTTTAGACCATTATACTTGAATTTTCAAAAAGAACGGTCTCCAATATCAAAAAAAAAGATGAAAAGCAAAAATATAATAAACTGTGGGTTGATAAAAGTTTGCTGCATCTTGCCGGCTCACAACCGATGTTACAGCCTTCTAAAGAAAACCCATAGTAAGAATAATTATCCGAGACTGATAAAAGTTTGCTGCATCTTGCCGGCTCACAACCGATGTTGCAGCCTTCTAAAAGGTCGAGGGTTACAAACTGCGTAAATAGTTAATATTAAGTGTGAATAAAAGATCTCTTTTTGTTAAATTCAAATATGATTTTGAACGTGGCTATTATATTTTATAAGCTATGTATATACGGAAAACCTGAGAGTTTTTGAAACTTAAGGTCCGTGTGACCCCGAACTATACTCTTGGGGTAGTCAAAAAGCATGGGGGGGGGGGGGGGTTGGGGGGGGGGTGGGGGGGGGGGGGGGGGGGGGAGGGGGGGGGGGGGGGGGGGGGGAGGGGGGGGGGGGGGGGGGGGGGGGGGGTGGGCGGTTCACTTCGCAAGTTGGGATGTGCCGAGACGAAAGTCGCTACATGGGATGATCTCGCCTTCAAACTCATTATTCTCGGGTGGAACGTGAAAACAAAGAATGTAAAAAACATTGATCTATGGTTGAAATTCAAATGCACACACACTAAAGAATATAAATTGTCGGATAAAAAGTTTACAAATTGTAAATAAGAGTAGTAGTAGCATCTTAACTCAATTTAACGGTGATTTCATTTTAAGCTTGGTTTTGAATAAGTGAAAAATTCGGAAACACACAAAACGATGAATTTATCCTTTTTGGGGCATTCTCGGATCGAAATGCATCTTGTTCTATGATCCCTTAAAGTTATTAAATAACGGAAGTCAAAACGTTCTAGTTAGTTGATATATGAAAAATGAAAAATACAAAAAGATGTGTAGGAATAGGTGTATATATAAAAAATGGTAAAGACGGGGATTTTCAAAACTTATGAATCTTTAACTTCCTCGATAAACACTTAGCTACTTTTCTAAGTTATTAGTCGAGAAGGTTCGAGATTCTTAGTTTTCTAAATGCTTACTTCATAGCATTGCGTGAGGACACGGCAATACCTTAGTATGGGGGATTTTGGTATGTGTTTAATTACACATACCTTTTACCTTTAAAAACAAGTTAAAATAACCAAAAACGGACTTAAAATGCCAAATATATGCTTGTTTTGCTAATTGTGTTGTGCAGGAACGGATATCTAAGAAAAGGACGAAAAACGAAGCCAAAACGACAAAACCGGACACGGAATGGAAAAGCGTGGAAAAGACACAGTCAAGTCAAAGCCCAAGTTTGAAAAAGTCAACCCAAGTCAACCCCGAAGCCAAAAGTCAAGAAAAACAAGTTTAGGGACTAAACTTGTTAAATCCCTAAACTTGTCTTAAAAGAAGAAAAGAAGAAAATAAAGAGAAGGGTTAATTCTGCCAAATTGGCAAAGTTAAACCACAAGGGGCAAAACTGCCAATGGCAAGAACCTATAAAACACAAGGACCATGGGTGCAACATCCCTTATAACTCTCGGGGGGTTCTCTTGCCATTTTTCCAAACTGTTAACACGCAAGGAACGATGGTGCAAAGATGTAAAATCCTTGAGGACTGTTTGTTGACTATACCCCAAACCCCTCACCCCAAGTTTCAAATCAATGTATATCTTCAACAATTGTTTCCCGCCAAATCCCATACACCCCACAACTTGTCCCTACTCACCTCGTTGACCTCTCACAACCCTCCAAAAATGTCACCATAACACACCCACCCCCACATGGGCTCATTGCCACTATAGCAATCCTATGGTTTACCATTGGCTACACGAAATCAAGGGTTTAGATTAAATGGATTGGAGACCAAGAAAAAGGGAATGCTTGGGAATTGCTTTTGGTGTTTTTCCTCTCACATCACAAACACAGCTTGAAGACACCCTTGGCAGCATATAAAAAGAAGAGGAGAGATGAACAAAAAAAAAACTAGGAGGGAGTAGATTTAGTCCTTATGTTAAAAATGTCTTTTTAATACTGTTTTTTTTGTTAAGCCTTGTAATCTTTTAAATGTTTAATGAATTTTTAAGTTTAATATAAAAAAATTGTTTTGGTTACTGTTCATCAGCTTATTTTTCAGCTTATTGTTGTTCTTTATGTATTTTTAAAAGCTTTGTACTCTTTTGATATTAATCCAAGTTCAAGGTTTCTTTTAAAAATTCCTGTGTATGAAGAGAAAATCACTGTCCATTGTGGAATAAGCTGTTAAAGCTTATTGGGTAACAAGCCAAGTATTGGAAGGGTTTATTGGGTTCAATAAGCTACCAAGAAGCTTAATAAAGCTTCTTTCAACTTACACTAAAGCTCAGGACCAAAGGTTTTAAATTTTAATCTTTAAGCTAAAATCCACTGTAGCATTGCTTATTCATTATTCATATGCTAATATTTGCTTATTTTCTGTTTCTTTCTGCTTAAGTATGCTTATTTTGTCTTTCATATGCTTGTGTGATCTTAGAATGTTGATACTTTAGCCTATTTCAAGATTAACTATGTAAATGGATTTTTAAGGGAGTGTTTGGGTTAAGAATGAAAACAGGTCAAAACAAGGAAGTCACGGGTTGGTGTCAATGGGTTAACTTTGGCTTAAAGTTGTAAGCTCTTTTGAGTCTGTTTTTCTAGCTTTAAGTTCAAAAGTTTCTCAAGTTTTACCATAAGAGTACTCAAGTCCTGTTTATTTTTAAAAGGTTCCAAAGTGCGTTATTTAGTTTAAGCTTCAAAACAGCTTAGGATAATGCTTTTCTTTCTCATGTTTAAAGTAAATATCACTAGGTTTAAGAAACCCTTGGTTTTCTTAAAGCTTTGACTAATTCTGTCAACTCTATTTAGTTTTCAAAAGGCAAAATGAGTCCATTTCATTCTCTAAAATCACAGTAATTTTAGTGTTTTAGGTTCTAAAAAAATGGTTGCACAAGCTCCAGTTCTTGTGTACTTTATCTGTTTTAACTTAAGCTTTTTTTATTTGAGCATATTTGAACAGCTTATTTAAGCTGTCAATATTACTCTTTATTTTTTTAGATAATGTGCCCTGGTGCCTAGGAGTCCTTTTTAAGCCATCCTATTAGCTTATTATGTACCGTTAGCCTAGCTTTTTGGCTTATCTAAAAGCCAATAAGCTCTTAGATAAGTCCGCCTTGTTTCAGCTTAAAAAGCCCTTTTAGTTATTTTTAAGCCAAGTTTTTGTCCCTAGGCCTAAATTTACACCAACAGTACTAACTCCCAAGTTAGTACTGTTGAGGGTTTAAGTCAAATTCTAGCTTATTGAGCCTATTCCATTTGCTTAATTGTGTTCCTAGTAGCTTATTAGGTTAGTGTGTTAAGTTGTTTTTCTCATTTTTCCCATTTTCTGCTTATTGAGTGTTAACAGATAAGCCTCTTAAGTTTTTTTAAGCTTAGGTTAAGTTTTGTCGTGTTAAGCCTTTTTAAGCTTATTTTGTTCCCCATTTTAGTCCGCTATGCTTATATCCGGATAGGGTAAGTTTATTCTTTTAGCTTATTTAGTCAAATTTTAGATTATTTGCCCAAAAAGTCCAAATGGAAAAGCCATTTTGCCCTTAAGCTTATTTAAGCTTACTGTCCCAAGAAAAAGCCCGTTTTCAAGCTTATTTAAAGCATTTTACAAAAAGTGTAGTTTTTTGAAAAATGGTTAAGCCTCAAGAGCTTAACAAGTTTTGTTCACAAAGTTTTTTCATAAAAAAAAAGAGGAGACAAGGGTGAACCCGGTGAGCAAGACTCGAAGCCCGTGTCTCCACCCTCGATACCCTCCCCTTTATAACCATCCGTACCGCTGCTCCTTGGGACTTTTTCATTAAAGTCCCAAGTGGCTTTGTATTTAAGGGTGTTTAACCCTTAAAGCTATAAGCTGTTTACAGCTTATTTTCGGGCTTATTTATAAGCCAATTTTTGGTTTCTTATTTTTCGTAGGATTAATTGTATGTCTAGTATATTATTAGTAAATTTTTCAGAAGTTTTAAAGTAGTTTAATTTTTTATAATTTAATTTAGTTAAAAAGTTTAAAAATATAAAAAATTCCAAAATTATCAAAAAAAATATGTTTTCTTTAAATAATTTCTTTAGTCATAATAGTACGAAATGAAAAAATACAAAATTTCGTAGGGTCATTCTTAAACATTTTGATTTCAAAGAACGGGGCTCGGAGTGCGGTTTTTTGTCTTGACTCGTTTTTGGTCAAATGACTCCGTTTCAGTCTAGTTCCTTTTTCATTCTTCGTTATTATCCTTGAGTATTTAGAAGCAAAAAATTCTTCGTAGGTTAATTGTCAAGATATTTAGGTTTTTTGACCCTTTGTTCGGGATTCGTGCTCTCGTTTTCTAGTTTAATTTCATAATTTTTAGGTTTTTCTTAATCGTTTTTGCTTGTTATTGTTTAATTTAACTTTCCACACTCTCAAATCATTTCTCTCTTTCAAACTCCGATCTTCCGACTGTATCGATTTTCCAGCACAGCCTCGTTGGGGATTAACGACCCGGGAAAATTCTATACTGCTCCCGGTTTTATTGATTTGTTGTGTTTTTTAGATTATATATATTATTATATATTTTATTATATATAGTTTAATTTACTAACAATCAATTTTTGGCGCCGTTGCCGGGGAGGCTGTGATTCGATTTTCGTGTTTGTTTGACGATTAGTGTTTGAAGACCCTTCCCTCGTGAAGTTAATTTTCCCGTTTGTGAATATTTTCTTTTATTTATAAAAAAAAATATAAAACACAAAAAAAAATTTCATTCTTTTATAATTATTATATAAAATAAGACAAAACTAAAAAAAATCAAATATAAAAACATTATCTTAATTATAATAAAAATCATCATCAATAAAATGCTTTCACCTGAAGCATTAACATATAAGTTCCCGAACAAAAGATTAAAACTTGGCCTTGGTCACTGTGAAATACGGCTCACCTTAATTGATAAACAAACGATAAGAGGGTATAAGGAGGGTTGTTCCTAGAACACGACCCAAAGGAGAAGGTTTTTTAATAGCTTCGCGCTTTCCCGCTCCCTTCCTCGTTGATTGCGTTTTTCCCCTTTTAAAGAGCTACCGTGAAACAAGTTGATTATTGGTTTAAGTTGTCTTATCTCATTTTGTCCGTTAATAAAATATGTCGCTTAAAAAATTCAAAAAGCCAAAAACAATCTTCTTTTTCTACTTATCCATTTAATTCTTTTCTTAACCCTCAATTTTTTAATTCTTATGGCATCACTCGATCGTCGTTTAAATCACCTTTACGCGATTAAAGAGTGTTCGTCTTGTGGAAATTTGCACACCAAAGACTGTGGTTGTCCAAAAGGGCGTCTTGAAGACAAGATTCTTGTTCCCATACCCGACTTGTCTCAACGACCCCTTAAAATTGAAAATTTTTGTCTCGATTGTGGAGACCCGGTTCATGGTCTATATTGTCGACAATGTGCTCTAATACGAAAGGCATTGGAGGAAGTTTTTCAAGACTTCCAAGACACTTCCAAGTCATCCAATGACAATACTAACTTTGTTGATCAAGAGCCATTCGTTGTCAAACAAGGCCCCGGTGTTAATTCTTCACAAAGTCCTCCACAAATTAACCACAATTGTTGTTACGAGTGCGGTGATTCGTTAGACGATATCTTTTGTCAACGATGCACTTGTAAGTCTTGTGGGAAAGGTGCTCATTATGGTTATAATTGTCCACCGCAAATTCCGATTATCTCTAATCCGGAACCATGCTACAATCAAAACTTTAATGAGATCCCACAAAATTTGCAAAGTTTGCAACAACAATGTCTTTTTGGTACGTGCCAACAATGTGGTTGTAATGAGTATGATGGAGTTTGTTTTTATTGTACTGTTGGAAATGGAACACCAATCACTTTTTCAACTCCGTACTCTTCTAACGACTCTCCAAGTTTTGCAAACCACCCTCCACAAAATTTTCAAAGTTTTCAGCAACAATATCCTTGTTGTGAAAATTTTTATTGCGGGACTCTCATAAGAAAAAGAAACTTACCAAATGTCAACCAATGAAGTGAATACTATTATCATGAGCAAAAATTCTTGCTATGATTATAATTCTTTTGTTCTGACCAATTTCAACCTCGTAATAAACCGTCCAGCTCCAAATCTTCCATTCCCCAAATAAGCTTCTTAATTCCCAAAATGAGTTTCTCAATACCCAAAATGAGCTTCTCAATTCTAGTAATAAGCTTATGGAGCAAATGACAACCTTATATGATTTGGTTGGTCAAGCTATACAAAAGAAGGAAGAAGAAAGGCGAATTGCGGAAGAGCAAGCGGCTAAAGATCATTATTGGAAGATTCCTATTTGCTATGATGATGACGATGACTATACCATTGCAATCACACCCGTCTCACCAACCAAGGATCCCGTTAACTCTCTAAGTTTGGGGGATGAGCATCTCGACACTATTCCGGCAACGGAATCGAACGAAGTAATAAAGTCTGGTGTTGAGAACCTCGTCCCAATCCCAAGTGAGTCCGAGGGTATTCCCGACAGCGTGTGTGATGTGCCTCTTTGTATAACAATTCCTACCTCTTGAAACTATTCAAAGAACATCTGAGACTATCACGCTTCCAACGATGATTCTACTTCAAGTATGACATCTTAAGAGAACATCGATTATGTCGATGCATCACTTCCCGATGCTGAGATCGCAGCTTAGAGGTGGTAAGAGAATTGTTTATCCCTGATTTGAGGTATTAATACGTATATCCTTTCTAACAATCAAAACATAATCCTTCTGTAAATTTTGAATGTCCACTCTTCGAATTGCAAATCGAAGCATTAAAAGATAATCCCGCTTCATCTTCCAATGTTATGACCAAGTCTTCCTCCACATCTCTTAACCTTTTCTTGGAGGAGACTAACACCTTTGATAATTCTTTAACCGAATCTTTCTGCTTTAATTTGGAAGAGAATAGTAGTGGCAGTACCACTACCCGTTCTGATTATTCTCTTCCGGATTATGAAGCTTTCTATTCTGATGATGATCATATTAAAGAAAAGAGTAGTGGCAGTACCACTACTCATGCTGATTTTTCTCAATATGATTCGTTCATCTTTGATCTTTCGATCAATCCAATTCCTCCTGCCGATAGGAGTGATTTTTATCATGAGAAGTTCGCCGATGAACTCGCTCACATCATATCTCCATCGGAGTATGATCATTTCTGCTTTAAGATTGAGCCCGAGCTAGGCAATCTTACAATGGATGTGGTGGGGGATATTTTTCCAACAAGAGAACCAAGAGTTCATGTGCCTAATGTTTTGCCCACCCATCCCACCCTTGAACTGGATCTGGATTTCATACTTTTAAGTGAACCTCTTTTTGCTTATATTGTATGGATCTTTCTTCCATTTCTCACGTATCCAGTTGCTCCACCATATCTTCTCTCCTGTGGGAATGAAGATACCATTTTGACTCCGGCATCCTCCATTAATCATTCGTTTATGGCTTGGGGTATATCTCATCAGAGTGGAACTTTCATGAATGTCAATCAATGATTATTACAAACCACATTGAAAATGAAAGTCCATGGGAGAGTTTATCTTCCACTTGCTTCTCCCCCCATGGACCAATGAATTCGAGTTTAGTCAAGCTCAAGACTACTGTTAACAAAAATAAGCGCTCGTGGGTGGCAGACCCATGCTATATCCTAATTATAGCATTAATTAATGAAATAATGTTTTTGTGTTTGTGAGAGCTCGCCTCTCTTCCATTATCTCCGGGTTTTGTGTTTGTATAATTGTTCAGGAATTTCCCTGATTTTTGAAGCCTCTCGTTGCTCGCGGATTTTGTCCTTCGATCACTCGAGTTTTCAATCCATCACTTCATTTGGAAATCCACTATCCAAACTTATCGACTAAACGTTTATCTTTAGCATAATTTTATAAACGGCATTAGATGACGTAGAACCCTTCTTAAAACATGAGGACAATGTTTAATACAAGTATGGGGGGGATCTTTGATTTATTTGCCTGCTACTCTGTTTTTTTTCACGTAATCCCGTTTTTACCACCAAAATTTTTGAAAAAATACCAAAAAATGAAAAAAAATTTAAAAATATTCAAAAAAATAAAATAAGTGTTTTGTCACAATTTTGACTTTCCTGGCTGGGAAGAAACGAATAAAATTTGACCCGAGTCGAGTGTGATTGAGCTCTAAGCTTGTTCCCTAACGTTTTAGTATTTTGGATGCTAAACAATGATTAGGTTTGGAATCATTAAGAGCTCATGTATGTAATTTGTGGGCCATTCTCCCATAACTTCTAACCGGATTAATATACGTGACTAATTTTGGAGATTACACCTTAAAAATCAACAATTTTTATTGTGGTTAATAGCAAAACAAAATAATTTTATTTGTCTTAGTTCAAACTTATACTTGAATTTTTCAAAAAGAAGTCTTCTCTATATATATTAAAATATATATATATATATATATATATATATATATATATATATAAAATATATAATATATTATATAATAATAATAATAATAATAATAATAATAAATAAAAAAATATAATAAATATGAATTGTGGGCTGATAAAAGTTTGTTGCATCTTGCCAGCTCACAACCGATGTTGCAGCCTTCTAAAAGGTCGAGGGTTACAATTGCATAAATGATATGTTTAATATTAAGTGTGAATTAATAAAGAAAATCTCTTTTTTTCAATTTATAAGAATATACCTTTTGAACTTGACTATTTCATTTAAATTTTTAAGTTGCTATGTGAATACCAAAAAACCTAAGAGTTTATGAAACCTAAGGTCCGTGAGCCCCGATACTAGTCTCTGTAGGGTGTCAAAAACCTGGTCACTTAGCCGCAAGGTTGGGATGTGCCGAGACAAAAGTCGCTACATGGGATGATCTCGCCTTCAAACTCATTATTCTCGGGTGGTGGGGGGGTGAAAAAAAACGTAAGCTGAAACTTGCAAAATATTGATCCCATGGTTGAAATTCATAATAGCACATTCACCTATAATATCATAATTGTCGGGAGTGAAAGTTACAAGTTTACAAATATGAGTATGTTAGCATCTAAACTGGATATTTAAACTGTGATTTCGTTTTAATAAAATCTTGGTTTGGAGCCATGTGGAAAATTCGAGAACATTAATTTATTCCTTTTTTGGGGGCAATTTTTCGGATCAAAATCATCATGATCTGTAGGATCCCTAACGGTTATGAAAATAACGAAAGTCAAATTAGTTAGTTGCTAAAATAATAATAATAATGAGAAAAAGAGAAAAACAAAAATATTTGTGGTAATGAGCGTATATCTTCAATAATGGTAAAAATGGGGCTTCTCTAAACTCTTGATTCTCTAATTCACCTCGATGAACACTTAGCTACTTTTCGAGGTAATTAGTCGAGAGGGATCGAGATTCTTAGTTTTATAAGTGCTTACTATAACAACAATGCGTGAGGACAACGACAATACCTTAGTATGGGGAATTGTTATGTGTTATTTTTACACAACCTTTTACTTATAAAATGAACCCAAAAGATCAAAAATAATTAGAAAATAGCAAATATATGCTTGGTTTGGTTTTGTGTAAGTACAGTACGGATAATTAAAGAAAGGAAAAAATCAAAGCAAAAACGGACAAAGCCAAACACGAGAAGGAAAGAGTGCACAAACGCAGATTACAAGCAATGGTCAACGAGAAGTCACCTAAGTCAACCTGTGGCAAACCCACAAAAATGAACAACCTTCAAATACCCAAATAAACCCTTAATGTTAAATCAAAATTTTCACCAAAAACCCTAGAACATTAACACCGTTAGTCCTTATTATAAGAGACAACGATCGTTATGTTTACCTACTAAAAAACCCTTATACCCTTAAACGCCAAGCCCAAAACAAACCCCAGCCCCAGTTTCTTTCTTTTATAAATCTTAAGCCCAAGTCAACGCCCCAAAACCCCGAGTCAAACAAAGAAGAAGAAGAAAAGGCGCGGAGAAACCCCATTTTCACTGTTCACCCATCGTTTCCCCAGACCATTTACCCTGCTCTAATAATAACTTCTTCGTAATAGGAGTTTCCTTTCTAGAAGACCAATACGTCATCCCTGTCTTCAAAAGGAATTGACATGCCAGGCAATCCCGTGCATTCCCATTGGTTAATTATGCGTGGAGGCTATCAAACGACTATGATCAAATTGATTGAGAGGTAGTTAGTGATCAAAGGTTGATATTAAAGATGAGGATCATCCCTGGATCTAGAAGACTCTACACATCAGTATAAATAGAGAAGAAGCTCACACAGATGAGGGGATGGATCGAGGAGTAGGAGTAGAGTAGGTAGTTTAATTGTAGCTTATTTTAGCTATATCGTATTTCCTTAATGTAATTCCTTTTAAAAAGCATGTAATCTACTTTTGAAGTTATAAAAATTCTTCTTTCAATTAAGATTGGTACCTTAAATTCTGTCTTAACTTTTAGCTAATTGGTTTAAGTATTTCTTACTAATAAGCTCAAATAAGCTCTTTACTCTCTAAACTTCAGCTTATTAGGCTAAAGTTTGTTTCAAACTTAGCTCAAAAAAGCTCATTACTCAATTCTCTCAAAAAGGTCTTGAATAAGCAAATGGAAGATAAGCCAGATTGAGATGAGCTTATAAGGATTATTCTTAGCTTATCCATAAGCTACTTGTTTTGATAAGCTCTGTTGAGTAGCTTAAATCCCTGTTTGGTGCTAGGGATAAGGTATCATTTCATTTCCTCACTTTTATGCTTAATTATCATTTAATTGCTTGAATTTTACTGCTTAATTGCTATTGTTACTTATTTTTATGCTTTAGTCTTTTCAGTAGCTTAATATGTCTTTAGTTTAAAAAATTTGAAAAAATCTTTTTCTTAATTAGTTAAAACTGCTCTCATAGTATTTAGTACTGCTGCCATAAGTAGTTAGTACTACTATAGGTTTGAGCTTATTTCTAGGGCTTATTAGATTAAAAATTTTTGCTTATTAAGTCCCCCCCCCCTTCTTAGTCATAGGTTTAATAAGTTTTTGTTTAAAATGGGAAATTAGAGATCTATGTTAGCTTAAAATGACATTTACATATTTTAAAGGGGTGTTTGGTTCAGGCAGTACTAACTTAAGTTAGTACTGTCCTTAACCTTTTGGTTCTTTAAATCATATTTGAATCTCATATTTAGGCTTATAAGGTTAGGATTTAAGTTTTTGTTAGGCTAGATCAAGTTTTAATTAGTTTGAGAGTTGATTACTTTGATCTGAGTTCTTAAAACTCAGATTCATAAGCTCTTTTTGCTAAATCAGTTCTAGTTGTTTTTTGTTGCTCAAATTGTTCATGTTTTAGTTTTTAAATGATATAGAAACCAAGTCTTAAGGGTCTGAGTTTGAGATTTTGAGTTTTGGCTAAAAATTGTGTCAATTGCATCAGTAGCCAAAAGGGTCTAAAAGCCATTTTCAAGCTGATAATTAAGCTAGTTAGAATTAGAGTTAGCTTATGAAATTTGTTGCACAAGTAGATTATAGGCCAATTTAGATCTATTAGGGCTTATTTTAAGTTTAAAAGCTTATTTACATATCTGTTTTTAGGGCTGCATAAGTAGATTTAGCATTTTAGTTAAAACTAAAAAATAGATAATCAGCATAAAGTAGCTTTTTCATTTATCCTTTTCTTAGCTTATTTATTTTTTAAAATGACTTTTGTTTGATGTTTCTAGTAGTTTTTGGCCAATGTTTAAGTAGGTGTAGAGCTTTTTGCCATTAGGATCCAATTGCTTATATAAAATTAAGCTCAAAGTTGCTTGTTTATCTGTTTTAAACACAGTTTTATAAAAAAATGCTTATTGATCTTTTTAGCTTATTACTTAATCTTTTAAGCTTAATTCTTGCTCAGATTTGCTTATTAGGTTAGTTATAAGGAGTCTGTAGCTTATTATTTTTATGTTACAGCTTATTCAAGTTTTTTAGTTAATTTAGTTTAGTTAAAAAGCTCAAAAATCCTTTTAAATCATAAATGTGACTTTTAAGCTCGATTTCTAGCTTATTTCTTAAGTTTTAAAAAAAGTTGTTTTCATAAAAGTTGCTTATTTTTAGATGTTTTATAAGTTTGTTCAATAGTTTTCTAAAAAAAATAAAAAGGAAAGGGGAAAATCAAGTGAGCAAAGCTCGAACCCTGACCTCAAACCCCTCAACCTATTATAAAACCACACACAACACACTCAGCCATGCAGCCTGGGGACTTTTTCAATATTCTGTGCAAAACCTTAATTAAAATAGTCTGTTTAAGCCAGTTTTTAGCTATAAACTTATAGACTTAATTTACTGCTTATTTGTTGTCAGGCAACTTTCCAGTTTCTTATTTTATCATGCATTCTTCAGAGTAGAGCTTACTTGTATCTGAAATTTTTATTTCATAATTTTATAATTTGTTTACTATTTAATAATAATTTCATTAAAACTGATTTTTAAAAATCATAAAAAATAAAATAAAAGTAAAAAAAATAAAATAAAAATTCAAAATTTTCTTTTATCATTTAGGACCTAGGAAAAATTAGTTGCTTCGTAAGGTTAATATTTTGAAATTTCATTTTTTAAAGAACGGGATTTCGATCCTTTCCTCGTTTTTTCCTCTTCGTTTTTAAAGCCTTAAGTTTCCGTTTTTAGAATTTCCTTAGCCTTTTCTATTAGTTATATAATAGGATTAAGGAAAATTAGAAAAATCAATTAAGTTTAATTTTAGAAAATTAGGCTTTAAATGTCGCGTTTTTAATTCCTGTTTACATTTAATGCTTACGTGTTTAATTTTCATTTCTTGGGATTACGTGTTTTTCAGTTTATTTATCTACTGTCAATATATTAGTAAGATATTAGAAAACCCAAATCAAAAATCTTTGAAAAAACCATTCAAAACGCGCAATCACACGACTTACCGATTTCCTTTCACGCTTCGTCAAGGAAAACACCCTGGAGGTTTTTGAGACAAACTTGGGTTAAAATTTTGTTTCCTTGAGCCCGACGGAAAATACTTTACTATACTATTATTTGATAAATCCTTATATATTATATTAAATATAGTGTTCAGAGCGTATCAACATTGTCCCGAAGAAAATGGTGACGTATCTTTGGTGTGTTTCATATGCGAAAATAATAATAATAATAATAACAATAATAAAGAAGAAAACAAACGAAGATGAAGGCGACGAGCTTGACAATATCAAGACGGATGGTGGTCTTCTCGAGTATTGTGAATGTACATAAAACAATCTCATGACGAGGTATAAGGTTATCTTAACGGTGATAAAGAAATAGTAAGGAAATAGATTAGCCATCTCTATGGTTGTAGAGGCGAGGTTGAGTGAGAAGGAAGAAAGTGTGATCGAAAGATAAAGAGTGTTTTCGTTAAAGAGAAAGAATGTTTTCTTCGAAGAGAAAGATATTTTCGTCGAAGAGAAGAGGAGTTGTCGTCGAAAAGAAAAGGAGAGCATTTTAACTAATGTTGTTAAAAGGCTTGAATAGGGATTCGGATAATGATCCTTTAACGCTTGCGATTGCAAAGTTAAAGATACTGAATTCTCTCGGATAAAATAATTAAAGTTTCAAACCTACTTGTAAGGGTATTTAATATTGCATCTAACTTTTCCGAGACAAAGAGTGGATTATTGGAAGAAAGGGAGAATGGTGATAAAGAAATGTGTGAATGAAACTCTAGAAATTTAAGACCATTTTATGACTCTTTCTGAAATTTAAGATTAGTGACCAGGAAACGCGAAGAGAAAAGATAAATATAGTGTGAGAAAATATAGATATATATATCTACACTCTAGATGTATAAGATATAAAAAGATATAAATCATGAGAAAGTTTACCTAAGCAATGCATCAACACATAATCAACAAGATTAATGTGTAATACTATATGACATTTAAATATTAATTGTCATACATTAAACTAACATAGTGTAGGTGCACAATTAACACGTAAGTCATGTAAAATGACGCATACAAAATGTGATAATTTTAAATGCAATCATCATGTAAAACATGTTAGATTTAGCACTTAGGAGCATGTGTTTTTATTTAGATAAACAAGGAATATTTATCTAAATTGCTAAAAAAAGCTAAACGCAATTACACACAAACATTAGGAATTTTGTAATAACAGAATTAAATCTGTTATATTATAGTTAGTTCTAATAGTGTAATAGTTAGTAATTGGTAGGAAGTTTATCATAGTTGTACTGTCGAGAATAAATAGTTTTAAGTACTGTATTATGAAATATTTAAGTCGCTTACAGCAGAAATAGTTAGAGTTAAGATATCATATGAGAAATCTTAGGAAAGGATATGCAATTATCTTTATACGCGTTTTTTGTAAAGCCCATTAGGGATTTCCTTAGTCAATAAAAGGATCCATGTAGGATAACACAAAAAGTGTCGGTCACTTCCAAGTTGTAATATGTAGATAGTGTCATGTTAAGTATAGAAGCTAATCCGGCCCAAGGCCCATGGGAAGCCCATCATAGCCCATGGGCCGGCCATCATGTAACTATATAAGCCCTCTCCTAGCCTTGGAGAGGGGTTGGTTGTTTTCATTTTTTCCATTTTCCACATAGTAATAACACTTCATCCATTCCATATACTTTCTCTCACTAAACATCACAACCCACATCTCTCTCTCTTGTTCTTGGTAGATCATTAGATTACATGTTTCTTCCAATTGGTATCAAGAGCCATGGAGTGTGTGTTATTTTTTGTGGTTTGTCTTGTGCTTTGTGTTTGTTAGCCTCATTTATTGAGTCGAACAAGGAAGCTCGGTCACTCTACGATGGAGCTTCGGTCTTTAATTAGTTAATGTTGTAATAGGATAATATCGGGAAACGGGCTCGATAGTTAATCTAATATTGTATATGTTTCGGGTTTAATCCCAAGCAAAACCCGAGCCCGGGTCCTAGTTAAATATCCCGCCGTTCACTTTTAAAGTGTCGTGGAATATAAGAACTTTTTCCACTTGGAAAAGTTAGTTGTTGAAAAATATCCATAATTCAAATATCTTTATTCTCTCCATTCTCTCATACCTCTTTTTCTCTCTCTAAACAACATCCCTCCACATTTCCTAGTTCCGATTTCGTGATCGATTGTATGAAGTGAAGTGTTATCGGGATCCTCCAGTTTTCAAAATCTTTATAAGAACATAATTTTTGTATTCAAAATTTTGGCGTAAAAACCTTAAAAGTTTTATCATTTTTAATTGTTCCTATATGGTTAGTAACACCTAGTTGTACAAGAATGTTTTGCTAAAAAAAAAACCATTCAAAATATTTCTTGAGTTTGAAAATTTGGAGTTTTCGTAGTAGTTGGAACCGAACGAGTACAACCGAACAAGAATAGCCGATCTAGTATTTCTTTGACAACCGAACGAGTTGTCTGTTTCAAGAACCGAACTAGCTAAGTTATAGTGGGAACCGAACTAGTTTGTTGTCTGTTGGAACCGAACTAGTTAACCGAACAAGCAGAGCCGAACTAGCTTAGTTGTTTGACAACCGAACTAGATAACCGAACAAGCAGAGCCGAACTAGCGTATTTGTTTGACAACCGAACTAGATAACCGAACAAGCATAGCCGAACCAGCTGAACCGATCTAGTTTAACTCTTTGTCAACCAAACAAGTGACCGAACTAGTTTACCCTTTGTCAAACACCGAACAAGACAACCGATCTAGGCAATTTCTTTGTCAACCAAACTATCATTTTCCATTTAAGACACGTTAACTTAAAGTTCTAAATTATACGGTTTATTTCTTTGACTTGTAAAATCCCGTGAAACAAACACTTGTTTTCCCGGTTTTGTCGAGAATTGTAAAATCCCGTGTAGTTTCATTTCAAGACTCAACAATCACATAACCAAACACAATTTCTTTCTACCACCGATCGATCAATTTGTAATCTTTTTGATACCACAATGACGACTCTTGCCGATAAGTCACTTCTTTCAGGAGGAGACAACAAACCACCAATGCTTGAAAAACACTTGTATGATTCTTGGAAGAGCCGAATGGAACTGTATATGTTGAATAGACCTCATGGAAGAATGATTCTTGCCTCTGTTGAAAAAGGACCACTCGTTTGGCCTTCAATCACTGTGGATGGAGCAACAAGGCTTAAGGAATATATTGAACTGACTCCCGCTGAAGCCATTCAAGCTGATTGTGACATCAAAGCAATAAACATCATTCTCCAAGGCCTTCCAACTAAAATTTATGCTCTTGTGAGTCAACATCGTGTTGCAAAAGATCTTTGGGAGAAGATTAAACTGCTAATGCAAGGAACGTCGTTAACAAAACAAGAACGAGAATGCAAGCTGTATGATGAATTCGATAAGTTCACTCTTACAAAAATGAGATTGTTACATAGTACTACTTGAGGTTCACTCTGTTACTCAATGATATGAACATCTACAAGATGCCATTGGAGCAATTTTAAGTTAACACAAGTTTTTAAAACACTCTATACCTGAGAAATGGAGCAAATTTGGTTACTGATGTTAAATTGGTCCAAGAAGACTTCTTACCTACCATGTTGATCAGCTTCATGCTTACCTTCAACAACACACGAAAGACATGCAAATGAAGTTCGTTTGATGCATGAACGTAACTCCGATCCTCTTGCTTTAGTTGCATCCTCCCCATTACCTCCGTTAACTTATCAATCTCATCTACACACTCTCTTTAATAATCGCACTCTCAACTTCAACCACATGTTTCACCATATCCTCGTCGTCACAAATTGTAACACCGTAACAGACTCAACAATTCAACACCAGTCAATCAACAGCTCTATATCAATCACTTATACATCAAATGAGTACCAATCCTCAGTTCACCACAACGTTTATTCTCCACAATCATCCATCCCACAATTGGAATATGCTCCCCACAACGTACCAACATCACAAATATGACTTTTCCTACCAGACTCCGTCTAATGTTCCAATTGTTTCCAGAAAGGGGATGATCCAATTGATGCGATCAATCACATGATGTCATTCTTAACTGCTGTTGTCACATCCCGGTATCCTACTACCAACAATCAGCTAAGGACTTCATCAAACCCTCGTCAACAAGCTACCATCTATGATGGAAAAGTAACTGTGCAACCTGTTCAGGGGAGACAAACTACTTATGCTGCTGGAACAACGAGAAAATACACTCCTGGAGCAAGTGGAAGCAACACAGGGAAACAATGACTGATCACTGTATACAATCTACAAAGGGGGAAGGGTCAAATTTCCAAGCATGTACCTATGCCCAGAAGAAAAAGGATGAAACATGGTTCAATGATAAATGTTGCTGGTTTCAACCAAGTAAGTGGTCAAGTTTAACAGAAGAAAAAAAGCATTTTTGCCGATCCAAACTTCCTGACACTCAAACCTCTCAGACTGTCATTACCCACAATGCTGCTTATCAAGCCGATGATCTGGATGCCTATGACTCTGATTGTGATGAACTTAACTCAGCCAAGATTGCTCTCATGGTGAATCTTTCCAGGAATGGCTCAGATGCACTCACTGAGGTACACAATCTAGATAATCTGACCTATGATTTAATCAATCAAAGTGAGCAGATAATTGATGTCTTCTGAACAAGTCTAATGATGTGAATCAGACAGAAACTGAATAACCTGTGATAGCAATATCATTCCTTATTCAAGTATCTGAGATGAAACACACAGGAAACTGTCCATGAGTTCTAACTCTTCTCTCAACAAGATTCCCGATATTAACAATGTTTGAAACAATTAAATCCCCAAGTGATGAACTACACCAATGTTAATCTGGATATAAAATGCTAATAAAGCTTTGAGACTACCGAGCTGACAGAAAAAAAGAAGAGTTAAGATTTGAAAGAAATGCCAAATGTTTAGAACAGATTTTCAGGATCAAATAAACAGTAATGCCAAGATTGAACGTCTTAAGCAAACTCTTTCTGAACAAGTGCAAGAAAAGGATTCTTTAATGAAAACATTTTCTGATCTCAAAAATGATTTAAAAATGGAAGAAAACAGGAATATTGATAAAGAAATTGCTTTAGAAAAGAAAATTAAGCAACTTGATAATATCATTTTCAAAAAAGGTCAATCTGCGCACTGTTCATATATGATCTAAATCCAAAATTTGTTAAGACATTCCACAAAACAAGCTATTGGTTTTTGAAAAAACCTTTCTATCAGAAGAAAGTACGGGAGTCAAAGCCTAAACTGTATGACGGGAATGTCAATTCTAAAATGATATACTGATAGTGGTTACCTGAATCTGATGAGACATTAATGCTTGTGAAGAGAGTCTTTCAAAAATTGCTTTTGAAGAACAATATCCAATGGTTTGTAAAAAATAAAGTGAACACTAAACCCATTAATTATGCGGTTCTTAATAACGATTACAACAAACGATTTGTTCCGAGAAAAAATACCCCCAATCTGATTTATATAGTGAACATGCCTATTGGAAAGCGACTTCGACCGCACCTTAAACCCACTCCATCTTCCACAACCAACAAAGTTGAGTCCAAAAGAATTTTCCAAATGTGATATGATGAATACTATCTTGAAAGAGCTTAAAATGCCATCTTGCTGCTTATCAGAGTTGTCAAAGAAAGAACTACTGCCACATCGAGTAACACCGAGAGGGCACGAAGGGGTTTGAACATAACAAAGGCTGTTTTCGAGATGAAATTATTCTGTTTATAAAAGAATTAAAAGATATCTTCAATAACTTCAATCAATACTTGGTTGATGAACTTGCCGATGTCCAAAATGTCTTTTATCAAATGGAACAGGCTGTCGAACAACATCGCTTGGAGTCCAGAACTTTCGAAGTTAAAATGAATCAAGTTTTGAGTGAAAATGAATGACTCTTGGCACAAGCCATTGATCATGATATAGAAAAACTGTTGTGAATTTGTCTGTGAATGATGGTTGTGAAACTGTGAATGAATGTCAAAAGTGTCTCGAACTCAAGACTGAGCTTCTCAACAAAAAGGATGTTGTTGATAAAGAAACTTACGATAAACTTTGTAAGAATTTTACAACTCTTGAAAAACATTGCATCACTTTGGAAGCTGATTCTCAACTTAATCAAGAAATTTTTCAACAGAAAAACAGTGTTTTAGATCAAAATGCTCCAAGTTTTACTCAGTTGTTTGAATTAAGTGAATTGAGAGCTCAGTCTCAAGAGAAAGACACAGTCATTGTCAAGTTGAAAGAGCAAATTAAGTCCTTAAAAGGAAATGTGGATGATAGTAAAGTCAAAATGGACATGGATAAAATTGAGACTCTTAACATTGAATTGGAACCCCATAGAGTGGACAAAACTTGTTTGCGTGAGAATGAGCATTTGAAACAACTCTAAGCAACTTTATGACTTCGATTAAACCAAAACATGTTCATAGTCAAAAGAACAACGTGAGTTTACTCAAACACGTTCAATATAAAGTCTGGGGAAATTTCTGATTTAAATGCAAAACTTCAGGAACAAGGTTTGGTCCTAGCAGCCCTAAAAAATAAGTTAAGGAAACTTAAAGGAAAAGCTTTAGATAAGGAGGCTATTGAGACCCACTCTGTTGATCCAAAAGTGTCTAAGGATAATGTGGAACCAATCACGCCCAAATTGTTGAATAAAAGGACTGCTCACTATCTCCTATATTAAGCACACTCAGGAAGAAGCTTTGGTCCTTAGGGATATAGTCGCATACATTAAAAAGTGAAATTATCCCAAGATTCACATTTAGAGTCTGCCTTTAGGTATACCAAATCATTCAGGAATGCTTTCAAACATATGTAAGACTTGCCCTACATTAACAATTATGATCCCACATTAGTTACATACACACCAGAAAAAGGACAAGAAAGTTAAGGTTTGCCGAATCACTCACCTCCACGAGAAAACACAAAAAACAACTATGAAATAAAGTCTAAACTTCAAACATAGTTTCTACAAGCGTGTGTTGCATTCTATAGGAGTAAACTTTCTACTAGTGATAGCGTATCACAACCTTCAGGCAGTACCAGGAATGATAAATTCAGCAAACACCAGTAGTAAATCGAAGAATAAAGAAGAAGCTCAGCCCTATGATGTTAAATCTAGTTAAATAAAAGAAATGGTACTGTAAAAGTTAATGATCTGCCGCTGGAAGATGCAAGAAACATGATAATTCTGATTATGTCTGTATTAACGGTGATGATTGCATGTCTTCTGATAATTTGTGTGTTTCTAATTCTATGAATGATGTGAAATTCTGTGCTAAACCTAAGAAGAAAAAATCTAAGAAAGAGATTTAGAAACCAACAGGAAAAGTGTTCACTAAGATGGGATATATTTGGAGACCTACCGGTCGGACCTTCACTATTGTAGGAAATGCGTGCCCTTTAACTAGGATTACCACTACTAATGAAGTGCCTTCTAGGAAACCAATAGTTCTAGAATCTGAATCACCCAAACCTATGGTTAATTTGGTATATTCAAGGAAACCTAGGAAGAATAAGAATACTGAGTCCCTTAGCAAAACTGAGGTTATAAAAATAATATCTACTAACTAACAAACAGGAACTCCAAAATCTTTGGGATCAACACAAAACCAATGTTACCAATCTTCTTCTCTTAAATGGATCAGGTTGTCCAAATCGTCCATCTGGAATCAGGACTCTGGTTGCTCGAAGCACAATAGACCGGAGATCGCAACTCTAGAGCTCAACCCCATTTCATCATAAATTCTTGGTACAGTTAAATTCGTGAAATGATCAAGTAGCAAAGATAATGGGTTATGGAGACTATCAATTGGGAATTTATATTTTAAGGGTTTATTAACTTGTGAAGGACTGGGCAATAATCTATTTTCTGTGGGACAATTCGTGATTTCCAATCCAAAGTGGCTTTTTCGTCAACACACATGCTTCATTCGCAATCTAGAAGGTGTTGATTTATTGACGTGATCTCGTAGGGATAATCTTTAAAATATCCCGCTCACTTGGGAAATATGATGGCGTCCTCTCCTATTTGTCCTCTTGTCATAGCCTCTAAATCCAAAGGCTTGTTATGGGCATCGTCTTCTATCTCACTTAAATTGGTGCTATTAATCTTCTTTCAGACATACTTGTCCGAGGTCTCCCTAAGCTCAAGTTTGAAAAGGATCACTTATGTTCTGCATGTGCATTAGGCAAAAGTTCAAAGAAACCCCACAAACCTAAATCTGAGGACACCAATCAAGAAAAACTCTATCTGTTGCATATGGATCTGTGTGGGCCAATGCGTGTCGCGAGTGTCAATGGAAAGAAGTACATCCTCGTTATTGTCGACGACTACTCTCGATTTACATGGGTAAAATGTTTGCGATCAAAAGATGAAGCTCCAGCTCTTATTATCAATTTTTTGAAGATGATCCAAGTACGGCTTAAGGAAACCGTCCGTCGCATCAGAACAGATAATGGAACTGAGTTTGTTAATCAGACATTGCGTGAATATTATGAGAAGGTTGGCATCTCTCATGAAACATCAGTTGCACGCTCTCCACAGCAAAACGGTGTTGTTGAAAGACGAAATCGTACGCTAATTGAAGCAGCCCGCATTATGTTAATTTATGCAAAAGCTCTTTTATTTCAATGGGCCGAAGCGGTTGCCACAACATGTTATACCCAAAATCGTTCCATGATACGTCGTCGTCACGGTAAAACACCATATGAGCTTTTACACGACAAACCTCCCGATCTATCGTATCTTCATGTGTTTGGTGCACTCTGCTACCCAACGAATGATTGCGAGAATTTGGGCAAGTTACAACCGAAGGCTGACATTGGTATTTTCATTGGTTATGCACCCACGAAGAAAGCATTCCGAATTTACAACAGACGTACCAGACGAATAATTGAAACCATTCATGTTGACTTTGATGAGCTGACCGCAATGGCTTCTGAACACAGCAGTTCAGGACCCGCACTTCATGAAATGACTCATGTATCAATCAGTTCAGGACTCGTTCCAAACCCTCCTTCTTCAACACCATTTGTACCACCTTCGAGATCTGACTGGGATTTGTTGTTTCAACCAATGTTTGATGAGTCACTTAATCCCCCGACTAATGTTGATTTACAAGCACCAGAAGTCATTGCTCCTATTCCTGAAGCAGTTGCACCTGAACATGCTGTATCAACTGGCTCACCTTCCTCAACTACAGTTGATCAAGATGCACCATCACCAAGTAACTCTCATACAACACAAGAAACTCAAACTCCTATTATTTCTCATGATGTTGAAGAAGATAATCATGATATTGAAGTTGCACATATGGGTAATGATCCGTACTTCGGTATTCCAATTCCAGAAGTTACTTCTGATCAATCTTCATCATCAGACGTTATTCATACAATTGTGCCTCCCGATCACCAAGTTTCTGAACACAATAGCAAATGGACGAAGGATCACCCACTTGAGAATATAATCGGTGCTCTCGACAGACCAGTTTCCACACGACTACAACTCCATGAACAAGCCTTATTCTGCTACTATGATGCCTTTCTAACATCAGTCGAACCCAAGAACTACAAAGAAGCATTAACTCAAGCATGTTGGATTGAAGCTATGCAAGAGGAACTTCATGAATTTGAACGTTTGGAGGTTTGGGAACTTGTTCCTCCTCCTGACAAAGCATTTGTCATCTCTCTTAAGTGGATCTATAAGGTTAAGCTTGATGAATTAGGAGGTATTCTGAAAAACAAGGCTCGGTTGGTCGCTCGTGGTTATCGCCAAGAGGAGGGTATCGATTTCGAAGAGTCATTCGCTCCGGTTGCAAGATTAGAGGCTATACGAATTTTTCTAGCGTTTGCTGCTCACATGAACATGGTCATCTATCAAATGGATGTGAAGACTGCGTTTCTGAATGGTAATCTGCGAGAAGAAGTTTATGTTAGCCAACCGGACGGATTTGTGGATCCAGACAAACCTAACTACGTATACAAGCTTAAGAAAGCTCTTTATGGGTGTTGAAAACAATCTCCACGTTGCGTGGAATGGGGGGGGAAATAGTTGTCTTCATTTCCAGATATCCAATGACTTCTCCAAAGGCTAGTGGATCCTACTCTCTGTTACATGGCACGAGAGAAGGCAACGAACTTATACTGGTACACAATCTAATTACGATGATATTATCTTTGCTGCTTCAACTCCTGAAACTGTGTGATCTATTCCTAAAATAATGTGTTCAAAATTCAAGATGTCGATGAGGGTAAAATCTCATTTTTCTTAGGAATACAGATTTATCAAAGTCCAGAGGAATCTTTATAAACAAATCTAAATATGCTCTTTGAATCACTTAAGAAATATGGCTATGAATCTTGTGACCTAGTGATACTCCCATATGTGGGAGGAAGTTCCAAAACTGGAATAGGATAAAGAAGGGGAAAGCTGTTAGATCCTCATACACTATCCGTGGTATGATTGAGCACCCTCTTTTATCTTACAAAAGTCAGTAGACCTGACCAACATACAATTTGCCCTATTTTGCATGTTTGGCCAGGTATCAGGCTTGCCTATCCGCAAAGCACCTAAATGCAGAAAAAAGGATCTTCAGTAGCTAAAAGGAACCGTACATCGGGATCTTTGGTATCCGAAGGATTCTTCCATGCTCTAACATCATTGCAGATGCCGATCATGCAGTTTTTTTGTCAAGATACCACGACGTAGTACATCTGGCAGTATAAACTTTTGGGTGATAGACTGTAAGCTGGTCTGGTCTAAAAGGCCTAGAAAAGCGCTGCGATATCCAGTACAGAAGCTAAATATATTGCTTTGTCTGGCTGTTGTGCTCAAGTCCTTTGGATGAGATCACACTACCGACTATGGCTTTGGATTCAATAAAATTCCAATGTACTGTGATTAACAAAACAGCGTTATCGCCTTAAAGCTGCAACAATAGTTCAACATTCCATATTCCAAGCATATAGACATCAGGTTTTTACCTTCATCCAAAGGAGCATTTAAGAATGTGTAATCAAACATTTACTTGTCAATATTGAATATCGATTGGCGGATAACACATCTTCATAAAAAGTCTTGGCCCGAGAAATTAATTGAATTTCTTATCAACAAGCTGGGAATGCGGAGTTTTACGCCGGATACTCTGAAACAATTGGCAGATGAAGTTGATGAATAGTGGTGGTACCTATTCAAATATCCTGTATAATAAGTAAATACTTAAAATCAGAAAAACCAAAAAGATTTTCTTTTATATAAACTTTTCAAAAACAAAATAAAAAATTAAAAATGAGAAAAATTCAAAAAGATGTTTTACAATGGCATGTCTTCTGAAATCGATAACATTTACGCGTCCTTTAGAAAAGTCATTTAACAAAATCGATAACATTTACGGTCTTAGAAATGTCATTCAACAATGATACAAGCCTGTAAATGAAGTTCGAGTATAAGTTTCAAATGTTTTCAAAACATGCCACATACTTTTCTCCTTGAGGAAAACATGTCGTCTAAAAGACAGTTGTTCCTAACAACGGGACTTTATTCTCGGGCATGGTCTACTTTATGACCATACAAAGGCTTGTGATTACTTTGCATCACAACCCGTGCTTCCTATATTCCATAAGTGTACGTCTCAGTGCGCTTATGTGTTAAAATAAGAGAAATCTTATTTTTGTTGGTAAAAAGTTGTCTTCATAATGAATCAGTGTTTTCAGTAATCACAAAAAGATTTTTCAAAGACAATTCGACTTCTCAAACAATGACAACAGCTCTTTAAATAGAAAACGGGTCATTATTTAAGGGGGAGAAATCGTCATCAAATAATCTTTTAAAACAGTCTTTCAAAATAAGTCACGGAATTAACGGATAAAGTTGTTAATAATGACGGATCATAATTTAAAGGGGAGTTAATGGATTTTAACTACACAAGCTTTAGATGTCATGTGCTTAAAACTTTATGGACTTATTTGCAAATTAAGACTTAGTTGATTCTCATGGAATAGATTTAAGCTTATCAATTCTTTGAACACGATCTCGAGTATATGTGCGTACTAGGTTTTGCTAATTTCGAGGTATCGAAACCAGCAAGGGGGAAGGAATAGATATACAAGAACGTTAATGAGTATACGTGATAGAATTCATAACCTATTCTTATTTTAGGTCATTCCAGGAAGACAAATGTCATATCCGCAGAGAAAATCAGTGTTTAACTTGTTACTTTCAGGTGCACTATTTCAACTACATGAGATTCATCTCTAAGGTATATCTTCAATCGTGTTCATCATCACCTAATCGACTCGAAATCTCAAATGAATTATTAGTTTTTGCCGTTTTTTGATCAAAAAGTGCCCTAAATTATGATATTAGGGTTCTTAAATCTAAAAGTGGTTAAATCTTAAAATTAATTGGGGGCTCTTGTAGTATTAGGTGTATTAAATGTATAGGTTACCTTAGCTTGTTCATTTGTTGCATTTTTAAATATGTTCTTGACAGATTTGTGTTCGAAAAATTAGTGTAACAATGTGAAATAAAGTAACAATATGATATGTTTGTGCTAATGTTAGACTAAGTGTTAAATGTGAAAATCGTTCTTGTACAAATCGAACAAATATAAACTGTATGAATCGAACAAAAATGAAAACAAGGATCGAACGAGTGATTTGCAGTGAGGATCGAACGAGTGTCAAAAAGTGTGGATCGAACGAGTGGTTGAAAACAAGGATCGAACGAGTGTATATTCATATGGATCGAACGAGTGGTTGAAAACAAGGATCGAACGAGTGTATATTCATATAGATCGAACGAGTGATTACTTGAAAGGATCGAACTAAGTGTTTATTAGAAAGTATCGAACGAGTAACTCTGAGCAAGGATCGAACGAGGGAATCATGTGAGGATCGAACGAGTGACGAATAGTGTTGATCGAACGAGTGCTAAGTAATGAGGACCGAACGAGCGATTGACATTATGGATCGAACGAGTGACGATTATTATGGATCGAACGAGTGATTCTTATTGTGGACCGAACGAGTGACTATTAATAGGATCGAACGAGTACCTATTCGCATGGATCGAACGAGCCTGTAAAAGTGTCCCCTCGATCGAACGAGTGTCTGTGGTTTTTTCCTTTTGAGGACCGAACGAGTAGAATTATCAACACTTGACCAATTTTTGACATAACACACTTAAGATCAAATTTTTTCTCTAACTAAGATTAAAATTCAACAAATCTCTTAGGTTAAAATAGACAGTAAAAGCTTGACAAAACCAAGGTTAACTATATTCGACTTAATTGTTAGGATAGGTGCCTTTGACTACACTCTATTGTGTCTATCTAAGTAAATATCTCAAAAGTGCTAAAAGTCATATCGGTTCTCATGAATGAATGATCGTGTTTTCTTATAAACTGCACTCACTCTTTCTTAAACAGACTCATGGCACTCTCAATAGCGGATCAGATTGCTTTGGACGATGCATTGGTGACTCCTGCTGACCGACTTAGGATTGGAAAATGCAATCTTCGCTTAAGTTCGGATGTCACATCAAAGGAAGCAACCCTTCAAGTAGTCTATGATGTGCTAAAGCTCACTCCGTTCTACAATGCCTTCCAAGTCACTGCCGATGCTCCAGAGATTTATATGCAGGAATTCTGGGCTTCTGCTTATGTTCACAATCGATCAGTCCGATTCAAGATGAATAACAAGAAGCACATCATCGGTCTTGAGCAATTCAGGGACATTCTTCAAATTTGCCCTAGAGTTGGAAATAAGAAGTTTGTAGACCCACCCCTTGAGAAGGAGATCCTCATCTTTCTAGCTAGTCTTGGTCATTCTGGAGATATAAGGAAGCTCACTGACGTGAATGTCAATAAACTACAGAGCTGGAGAATATCTCTGAGGCAGATTTGACAGAGGCTGAGCAACTCAAAATAGCCATAAAAAGAAGCCGTCAAGAAACTCATAGCTCTCATGCTAGTGGTTCTTGAGCAGATGAAGGAACTGGTGTTACACCAGGGTTCCGATGCTCTCGGCATATGACTCAGAGGATGATATCTCTTGGAAATCAAGCGACGATGATCAAGATGATGAGCAAGATCAAGATGATGACGATGCAGAGAAACATGACGTTCATGAGACTACCCAGGAAGAAGAAGATGATGATGACCATGACGATGATGAGAATGATCAAGAAGATGATGATGCACATGACGATGATAAGAAAGCTGAAAATGATGATGATGAAGAACTGACTGAATCAGATAATGATGGTGATGATTTTGTACATCCGAGCTCACAACCATGATAAGAAATAATACATGAAGAGGATACTGATGAAGGATGAATTCTAGTATATCTCATCAGATGAGGAAGATAGTGACAATGACGTTGAAGGAGCGAATGTTGCAAGCGCGAAGTCGGATGAAGATGCTACAGATGAAAAGGATCAAGGAAATGAGGCAGTCAAAGATACCAATACCGATCTTGATGGAAGAGATAAAGTAATGACAGATGTTGAAGACACTCATGTGACCCTAACTCCGGTTAATCCTGATGGTCAACACAAGTTCGACTGTATCTCTGATTCGTCTCAAACATGCTGAATCCAAACCAAGAACTGAGTTGATAGATATTTTTCGACAACAATACTGAAAGCTACTTCTCTCATAGATAATTCCTGTTACATGCATCATGGAACCATCCTTCAACTGCAGCGAAGTCAATCGCCCTCCAACACCGCATCCTATCGTCATTCAAACACAACAACCACTCATTATGACACGGCAACTAACTATCAAGCTCCATACTACAAAATCCCCTTTCCCAAACTTTGCCTCGTTGTTTGGCTTTGATCATAAGACCTAAAGCACTAGAAGACAACTTTTCCGAATTCAGGCAAACCAATCCATAGCGAAGCGCACTCCTCTATTTCTAGCACCAGTTGACCAGTATCTAGCCGCATAAAATGCAGAAGCATTGGACTTGCAGTCCTAATATGAAGTAATGACAGAATTCGAGAAGAAGTCATACTAACTGCAAATCAACAATTCCTTGAGACAATTGATGACGGAATGAAGAAAATCATCAAGGAACAAGTCAAAAAGGAAGTCTCCAAGATTATTCCAAAAGTCGAAAAGTTCGTAACCGATCAACTCGAGTCTGAGGTTCTGGTGCGATCATCAAAGAAAGCCAACACATCTCATGCTGTAGCTGCAAATCTGTCAGAATTAGAGCTTAAAAAGATCTTAATTGACAAGATGCAAGCTAACAACTCTATCAACAGGTCAGACATTCAGAGACAGCTCTACAAGGTTTTAGTTGAGGCGTATGAAGCTGACAAGATCTTGTTAGATACATATGGCGATACTGTCACACTTAAAAGACCTAGAGATGGGGCAGATGATGATGAAGAACCCTCCGCTGGAACAGACCGGGGGTCCAAAAGAAGAAGGTCAGGAAAGGAACCCGCTTCTACCAGTGCTCCAAGTGAAACGACAACCAAGACTGCAGGAAAGACTACCAGTACAGGAACTAAGACTCACACGAAATCTGCTAGCCAATCCGCTCCAGTAGGGGATGCTATGCACTCTACAGATGTCTTTACAGGACCTGCAGACCAGGAGTTCGAAACAGGTGTCCAAGATGAACAAGCCGACGAAGAGGTTCAACATCTTCCTGATTGGTTTCAAAAACCTACGAGACTACCTTCTCCTGATCATGCATGGAATACGTCTGTTCCTGCCGTTCATGAAACTGTCCAACCTTGGTTAAGCAGTCTGGCACAACAAGACCCTCGAGAGTCGTTTGATGAACTAACCGATTCTACATTTGACTTCTCCGCTTTTGTGCTGAACCGGCTAAATGTTCAAACTCAAACACTCTGAATAGCTATGCTGGTCCAACATTTGAGCTGATGAAATGCACTTGTCAAGAGTTTTGACTGAACTGAATATTTTGTGAGGAGGTCTACAAAGCCACAACCGAGTCAATTAGACTGGATCAACCCGAAGTCTCAATATCCCGCATTATCTGCGACAGCCACTACCGTTAGTTCCAAACTCCAAGTCGTCGTATATACCATTTTATCACTTCATAATAACGACCTGGAATATCTACGTGGTGGTGTGTCCAAGCCGAAAGTACAACTACTTCGTAACGAAGACTAAGGCTGCAGATTACGGACACATCCCAAATGGAAAGAAGAATAGTGCCTAACCAATGTGGAGTCCAAACGATCGTCAAATACGACAATTCGCCCTCTGGTGAATCTCGCATTGGGGAAAGAAAGCGACGACAGTTTCTATGCATTTGCAACCTTAAGGAATCGCTCGTAGACGTCTATTCAAAAAACGGATCATTCTGCACAAAGGTGAATTGTCGAATGGCATGATTATAAGCATCTTGACTGGATTACAGTACGAAGGGATGATGATGTTCTCTACAAGTTCAAAGAAGGCGACTTCCACAGACTAAGGATCCAAGACATTGAAGATATGCTGCTTCTTCTCGTGCAAGGAAAAGTGACTAATCTAAGCGTTGAAGAACGCATTGCATTTAATGTCTCCTTACGAATGTTTACACGAAGAGTTGTCATCCAGCGACGTGTGGAAGATCTTCAACTGGGTGTTGAGAGTTATCAGAAGAAACTCAACCTCACAAAGCCCGACACGTACAGATCCAATCTGAGAAGACAAGACGCTTATACTCCATACTCCGATCCAAGAGGATTTATCTACGAGAATAAAGACAAGAAGAACAGATTGATGCGCATTGACGAACTACACAAGTTCAGCGATGGTACTCTAGATGACGTTCGGACTGTTCTTAATGATCGCCTCAAGGGAATAAGAATGGAGTACTTGCCACAGACGTTTTGGAATCCACGTGACAAGGCAAACGCAAGAGCCATGATCCAGGCGATTGACAAGAGGCTAAAGACAAGGAGGATAATGAGGAGCTTGGAGAGATTTGTCGGTGGACGACCATACGGGGGTGACCTACGGCTTCTACAAAGGACCATATGATTTATCATATGTTGTTCTCATCCTAAAAAGGTCAATCCTCGTCAATACATTTATCTTGTGAATATGTGCATTATTGTGTAGACTTATTGGTGAAGTATAAGATGTGCTCGAGTACAAATTTTTCAAGAATTTCTCAGTAAATTCAAAATTTTAAAATAATTGTACTCGGCATTATCTTATAAACCCTCAAAGGTTGAGGGGGAGCAATAACATGTTCCAATCTGCTATCATATCTCATTTTGTCCCCGAACGGTTAATCAATTGATATCCAAAATATCAAGGGATTAACATTGGTGGAAAATGGAGAAAATGTGATTAACCGGACTTAATAAATACTGACAGAAGTGATCAAATAAAATGGACTCAAGGCACTCCATACCTAGCATGTACTACGATTACGATGCACATGTTAAGGGGGAGCTTTTAGTGATAATGAAAAACTCTCAAAGTGTAAATATTTTGATATTTATATCAAACACTTTGATTGAAATTTTCAATGTTTTTGGAAGGATTGTGATGGAATACCCAAAAGACTGACCATGTTCTTAAATTTATGAAGTTATAAGGCGGTTAGGCTTAGGTTTTCAGATCCCATGATCCAGCCAGAACCGGAGGGATCTACCCAGGGATATCCACTAGTTAGTGTAGAAGTCCTTAGGTATGATTAAAAAGGAGAAAAAGTGAGAACATGGAATAATGCCGACTGAGATGGAGCTAACACTGGAACAAACCCAACAAGGTGTTAGTTATGAAGTCTCGGTATGCATTGAAGGGGTTGAAGAATGAAAAAGAAATGTAAGGATAAATGTGTGAAAACAAAGAGAGCCCTCCATACACTTTAGGGCAGAAACCGGTCAATACATATGCTGTCAGAAACACTCAGGTGTTGTCTGACATTGAAGACAGTCATGGACCCAGTGACGCTATGCACAACCCCCCCCCTAGCTACTCAAAGTCAGAAAGACTTTGCTTCAAAACTCACGGAGATACACTCATTTCTATTGACTTTCTCACTCTGAGCCTAGTATATTGAAAAGGTGGCACTCAGCTCCAGCCTCCGATCACTAAAATCAAAGTGCACTATTGAGTCTAGAGCCAAAAGAGATCATCCATAAATCTCATTAGGACACTTGTCAAATTATTCTTGCTAAGTCACACAATGTGAATTACAAGATACATCTTAAGAGTCCTATCGTCATTTCCTTGTGATTTAGCCAGAAACATCAGATTGAATTCATTCAGCAATAAAGATGGAAAATCCAGCTTGAGTTAACATCAAACCAGCTCATTTTAGGTAACATTTTTGCGACTCTTTATGAATCAAACTGTAGACAACTGGAAAGAAACGATGGTGCGAAATTCTATTAAGAATCAAACATTAGGTTTCCTAAATGGATCAACGGTTGTTAGTGAATTTTTGAAATGATAAACACTCTCGGTGTGTCACAAAAACAATTTTGTAAGTGATACATCGATTGATTTTCAAATCAATTTTCTATATCAATCAGTGAGATAGTAACTCATTGGTTCACTCTTATCGTGCTGTTTGCTTTGAGACGTTCCGATAATGAGAACATGCTGAGTACGATGAATCTAATACTTATGTGTTAGAAAGATTCAATACTTCAGCTGGAAATCTGTCAATAAGATTCTTCTTAAATTGAATCTATCTGATCACAGGTCGATCCTCACGGATCCGATGGTTTCTCCAACCAAACCTGGACGAATGACAAAGCCATATTCGTCCCCCTGCTTTATTGCTAACTGTTTTATGCAGGCTATGTAAAATGGTGGTGGAGGTTCCTGATTCCAGCTGGCTTCCGAAGATCCATACCACATCTTATACCTTACCGACAAAACATAAAGTTATCCATAAAGCTCAAGTACATGTTTCAAGACTTCCGCTACTCTGATACCACACATCTTTCTAGAAGTGTCAAAGTGTTAAAGTAATAGAATATTCAAGTAAAGATGCACATAAAGCTTTTCAGGAGAAGTATTGTAATACGAGCATGTCGTGTCCAGAAGTCCGCAAGTCCTAAGGTGGCAAAAGTAACAAGATGGCGTAGAGATTTGTGCTTGTAGATGATCTCAAGATCTCAATATCACTATGTCATATACAAGTTCAAGGAACAATCACATCCAAAAGTCAATGATCACTACAACATATTCACAAGAGAAGTCAAAGGTCTGAGCTTAAAGACAAATGATAAAGCATAGTATGGCAAGGTTTAAGAGTTTGTAATTGGAGTGACCACCCTTAGGGGGAGATTGTTGAAACACACAAAGTGTCGGTCACTACCAAGTTGTAAACAAGTCTTAGCTCCATAGTTAGTAAAAAAGGATTGATTAGTAATCTAATCCGGCCCAAGGCCCATGGGTGGCCCAACTCCAGCCCATGGCCTGCCTCTATGTAGTATTTATACTCCCTCTCCTTGTCTTGGAGAGGGTTGGTTGTTCCATTTGTTTACACACATTCCATAATACATTCATCCATTCCATCCAAGTTTCTCTCTAACAATCCAACCCACATCTCACTTATTGTTCTTGGTTGATTCATTAGATTACTAGTATTCTTCATACGCTTAGCTTGGGACTAGTGAAAAATCGGGGATGATGAATTTATCCGTCAGGACATCCGTAGATTATTCTATGGGCGCTTCTCATTCTATGATCCCAGTGTTGATAAAATAAAGGAAGTCAAACATTTTAGTTAAGAAAAGAAAAAGGAAAAATACAAAAATATTAGGGATAGTTAGTGTAAATATAAAAAAATGGTGAAAACGGGACTTGTCGAAACTATTGATTCTTTAGTTCCCCTTGACGAACACTTAGCTACTTTTCGAGGTTATTAGTCGAAGGGGATTGAGATTCTTGGTTTTCTTAAGTGTTTACTTCATAACATTGCGTGAGGACACGACAATATCTTAGTATGGGGAATTTTGGTATGTGCTTAATTACACATACCATTTTCCATTAAAAACGGACTTAAATGACTAAAAACGTACCAAAAATACATCGTATTTGTATGTTTTGCATTTGTATTGTGCAGGAAACGAATAATCAAGAAAAGGACAAAAACAAAGCTAAAAACGGACAAAACCGAGCACGGAATGGAAAAGTGTGAAAAGACGAAGTCAAATCGAAGCCAAAAGTCAACCAAGTCAAAAAGTCAAAAGTCAGGGTCAAAAAGTCAACAGGAAAGTCAACCCCGACAAAGTCAGTCACCAAGTGAAGAAAATACAACTTAGGGACTAAAGTGCAAATCCGTAAAGTTTGTATTTTAGTAATGAAAACTACAAGGACTGAAGTTGCAATTCTATGAAATTACAACTTGAGGGGGCTAAACTGCCAACCCCCTAAAGTTGTATTACCACAAGGACTTGTATTGCAATAGACATATATAACTTGAGGGACTATTTCTCCCAAGTCCTCAAAGTTAAACACCACAAGGACCATGGATGCAAATCCCAACCAACCTTAGGGACCTAAACTGTCAAAACCAAAACCCTTAACCCTAAAACATTTACACCTTTCACCCTTTAGCCCTAAAATCCTTTTTACCTCTCATCCCTAACCCCTAACCCTCGTTACCCTGTGTTTAACAAAATCAAAACACTGTTCACCCTGTTTTTCCCGCCTAGAGTTCACCTTCCCCAAACCACTTCCTTTTACCCTGTAACCATGATTGCACCCTGGATAATCCTTTCCTCCCACCTCCATTACCTTCCCCTGTCACATGTTGCCATTGCCAAGTTGGCAATCCTCACCTTTTTCAATGGTTATGCTCAAAATCGATGGCTGAGAAGCACAAGATAATTGGATGGCTGGGATTGGCTTTTGTAGACACTCACAAAAGAAACACACCCTCTGAATTGTCTCACAGAAGAAACACACAAGCAAGGAATGAAGACCTAGTCTTTTTAGTATAAATAGATATCATTTGTAAGCCTAAGGGCATACCTTTATATATATCATCTTTCTTTTCAGCTTATTTTTCAGTAACTTTAGCTTATTGTCATTTTTTTTAAGTCTTGTAACCTTTTTAAGTGTTTAATGAAAATTTGAAGGTTTTGAGTATTAAAATTCTGTTTTATCTCACTTGTTGTTTAAACCATCTCATAAGTTCTTTTAAGCTCCTTTGAACTCACTTAAGCTGTTTTAACCTAAGCTCTTAAAGTTTTTCAAAAACTTAAAGGGCTTAAGCCTTTATTCACTCAAAATATAAAAAAAATCAAAAATCTGTCAAGCATTCAGAATGGAGCAAGGTACATAAGGGATGGCCTTGGTTTTAGAGCCTCATGGGAGGCAGTAGGTTGTTCTAATAAGCTGACTTGAGCTTAAGTTTCTGACAAGAGCTACGACTCTTGTAAGTTCTTATTTTTCCATTTTATGAAATTTTACTGTTCAAGTGCTTATTCTGGCTTAATGTTGCTAATTAGTCATGTTTAAATACTTCTCATTACCTGTTTTCTAGTTTTACTTAAGTTTTCATAAATCTGTCTTAAAAACTAAAAAATAGCTCATTTTATGTTCAGCTTATTATACACTGTTCTAGTGCTTAATTTCTGTTAAAAGTTGCTTAATTGTACTTATGGTTAATAGTCCTCAGTCTGTTTTAGCTTATTCAGTTCCTTTTTAGCTTAAAAATAGAGAATAAGAAGTTAAGGGGGTGTTTGGGTTAAGGTTAAAAACGGGTCAAAATAAGTGTAAATTTTCTTTGGGTCATTTGGTCAGTTTCATAAGCCCATAATTGGTTCCAAAGTGTAGTTTTATTAAGCTAAGATTAAGTTTAACTTAGTTTCCAAGTTTTCATAACCAAAATTTCAAAACTGTGGTACAAAATCTTGTTTCAATTGCTTATTTAATTAGATCTGTGAAAATAGTTTTTTGAAGATGTATATGTGTTGTTCATAGTGTTATGAAAATGCAGAATAGAAAGTAGTAAAGAGTGCATTTGCCATTTGGGTTTTAGGTTCATGTTCTGTCCATAATAAGTTTAGAGTAGTTCTAGAAGCCATCTTTTTAAGCTCTAATTTAGATATGCTAAAGTTGTTTTTAGGATCTGTAATTTAGTACATAAGCTCATTGTAGTGCCTTCTTAATCTGTTTATGCTTATTTTAAGTTTTAAAGTTTATTTCATATCTCAAATATAGGCCTGCAAATGCCATGTTGTCTTAATAGAAAAACCAAAAAGAAAATTTCCAGTGATCTAGTTTTTTCATTAGCCCTTTTATAGCTTAACTGATTCTCAAACTTCTTTTTCTTTGCTTATTCATGTAGTCCCTAGGATAAACTTTTAGAATATATAAGCCATTTTAACCTAAGGTGCTTTTTAGAAGCTTAAAAATAAGCAAAAAGGGTCCTAGTTGGTCTGTTTGGCTAGCAGACTCAGCCAAATGGCTTATTTGGCTTTTCAGTGTTTTCTAGTTAAAATTCTTGGCTTATTGTTGTTCATAAATGCTTAATGGGTCTAGTGTCTTATTTATTTTCAGCTTGTTTGATTGTCAAGTGCTTCTTAAGTGCTTAATGTAACTTAAACAGTTTTAGTTAAACTTAATAGGTTAATAAGTAAAAATCCTTTAAAGCTTTTCTAGCTTATTTTGTTTGATAAAATGTTATCCCTAGTGCTTATATAGGTGTGGTTAAGTGTCCTGTTCAGCTTATTGTTTCTCATTGTTCTTATTAACCTGAAAAGGCCAAAAAGAATAAGCCTTTTATGCCTTGTGCATATTTAAGCTTTCTGTCAGTTTGAATTTGCTTATTTCCAGCTTAATAACAAGTTTTCATAAAAAGTGCTAGTTGAGAAAAATGCTTATTTTCATGTGCTTAATAAGTTTGTAAAAGAAAATTTTGAAAAAAAAAGAAAAAGGGAGTAGGAAAGTCAGGGGTGAGCAAGGCTCGAACCCCTGACCTCTACCCACTCAACCTTCTTAGCACACACACTCCAAACCAACTGCCCTTGGGTCTTTCACTTGTTAGATCTTACACCTTTTAATTATTATACACATTTTGGCAGTTTTAGCTTATTCCACTTTGTAGCTTATTTTAACTGCTTATCCGTGTTGGTTATTTTGATTTAGTATTTTTCTCACATTTGTTTTAGTGTAAAGTATTTTCTGTAATTTTTTTCAGATTTTTATAAAACATTTCGTATTTTTTATAATTTATTTTGTTTAAAAACTTTAAAAAATCATAAAAAATAAAATAAAAGTCAGAAAAATAAAAACTTTTTTTTAAAAATTTTATTTTGTCATATAGTTTCTAGGAAAAATATTTGTTTTCTTGTAGGGTCATTTTTGCAAAGTTTTACTTTTTAAAGAACGGGATTCGTCCCCGTTTCTGATTGACATGTTTTTTTGACCCAACGAACTCCGTTTTTTTAGTCTAGTTTTTTTAAAGCTCGTTTTTAGTCAAGTAGAATCTATTTTTAGTTTAAAAATTGTTCTAGGGTTAAAATTGCAAAATTTAGGTTTTTGACCCTCGTTTTTCGTACCCGTTTTAGTTTTAAATCATTTTAGCTTTCGTTTTTAGGTTTTCTTTAATCGTTTTTGCATATTTAACTTGTAGTAATAGAAAAACAATCATAACCTTGTCATATTCAAACATCAATCATCAATCCGTCATTCGATTTTCAATTGACCCTCGTTGGGACATAACGACCCGGGAAATCAAACTTCCGGAAACATATATATTTTAATTCAAGAATTCTTAACCAATCCTTAGCTAAAGGTAATTGGTTGATTATTTTCCTATATTATTATATATATACTATCAAACGAACCATATATTCACTTTAGATATTAACCCTTCATGAAATTAGGGTTTAGAGGTATACGATAACGGTTTAAAGCCCGTTTTGATATAACGTTGCAAATGGTACATTAATAGAAATAATTACTTTTTTTTTTTTTATTTGTAATAAGCATATTAAGATTATTGACTTTGACATTTTATAGATATTTTCTTGACATATATGAAGATAGGAGGCCATAATAGGCTGCATGAGTCTCGTCTACTTTTTAGTTATAGTAAGTACATTGACATACTGAGATATTGACAATACAACTAATGTAATAAAGCGAAAAATTTCCCCGTACAATTGTGATAATAGAAAAATAGGTTTTGTATTTGATGAAAATTCTGGGTTGTTATAAGTTTAAGTATGAATATTCAGAAAAAATATTATTTTTACTATATGCGTTCAATAAGGACTCATTGTTATTCGATTATATAAGTTTATCGCATGCGTACACATGTTTTAATATTTAATATGGCTAAAAAATTATTAACACACAACAATGTAATTGACAAACATGAGGATTTTTTTTGAACGGTGGATATTATTATAGAACTAGCAAGAAGCTAGAAAAATTACAAACTAATGTATCTAAGGGTTTTCAACCAAGAATTCCTACTGAAATTGGATTTACATCGACTAGCACACCACGTAAACGACATTTGAATAATATCATCAAAAAGAGACTCCTTTCGAGGTTGAGATTTACCAAACACACATTGATTCCTAAAGCGCCAAAGAGTCCACCACATGACATAACACACGCCTTTGAAAATGTCTTTAATTCCTTTTGTCTTCTGAGAATTATTAAGCTAGTTGAGCCAATCATAATACGTGTTACACCCCGAATCAGTAAGCTTCCACCAACTAAGGACTTTACTCCAAACTTGACGCGCCACGAGACAAGAGAAAAATAAATGAGAAGCCAACTCTACCGAGGTATTACATGAATAGCAAAGGATGGTAGGAATGTTAATACCACTAAGAGAAAGATTCAAACGGGTCAGTAATTTATCTTTCCAAACTCTCCAAGCAAAAATATTGATCTTAATGGGGATTACTTTTACCCATCTTGTAGGGGAATCGAAACTTGGAAGCAACTTGTCATTAATAAAAGAACAGGCAGAATTCATCGAGAAGTCACGTGTCGAGGATAATAACCAAACCTAACGATCCTTAATTTGAGGAAGAAAGAAGGCTGATGTACACGAAATGAGGTTGCTAAATTGCTCCTCTTCAATGCCTCCCTTAGAAAGACGATGAAAAGAGAAAGCAAGAGAGGAATGAGACATTTTCTCGGCCACACCAATATCTTTTCGCGACTCCAGGCAAAAAGTATAGGAAACTAAGATTTCAAAACATCCTCACCTATGCATAGATTATCCCAAAACAACGTCTTTTCACCATTTCCCACCTTCTTATTAGCGAAGCCCAGGAGATCAATGCCTTTCGTCTTAAGAGAAGAAAGAACCTGAACGATGTCTAACCAAGGAGAATTGCAAGAATCAGAAGAAGTTCACTCAAGAGCTCCACATGAACCATGAATGGTTTTAATAAACCGAGTCCATAAAGAAGGAATTTGAGAAATATAGTGCCACACCCAATTGAAAAGAAGAGCTCGGTTTATAGCAAAGAAGTTAGAAACCCCTAAACCGCCCTTTTCCTTAGAAGACAAGACATGATTCCAACCAACCCAGTTCACTTTACTGCCCGGACCTTCTTCATCGTTAAAAAAATTCCTATGAAGCGCTTCCATTTTATTAGACACGCATTTGGGCACTTTGAACGTGGACATGTGAACAGCGAATGGCATGAGAACTGACTTGTTTAATAGTGAGATGACCACCACGGAAAGAGTTTTAAGTTTCTATTTTGATAACCGAGAAGATAACATGCAAATAACTTTAGTCCACGAACTTTTCCTCGATATAGACCTTCCAACTTTAACACCAAGATAATGGAAGGGAGTTGTAAGAGTCGCATAGCCTAATTTTTTGCCGCATTATCTACTTCAATAGAAATAACACCAATCCCCGTAAGCTTACTTTTTTTGATCACATCTTAAGACCCGAAGCTAAGAAAAAACATTGAAGCACATGAATAATGTTGCTAATATTAGAGTCACTCCACTCCCCCCACGAAAACAACGTCATTGGCATAGAATAAGTGAAAAGCGTAAAGGATCCGTTGATAGAAACACCCTTGTAGAGACATGTATCCTTGACTTTGGAGAAAGATAGATGTAGGCTTTCCATTATCAAAATAAAAAAAGAAAAGGAGAAAGAGGATCACCTTGCTTTAAGCCTTTATGGAATTGAAACTCCGAGGTAGGACTTTCGTTGACAAGAATCGATCCCATTGCTGAATTGAGGCAACCATTGATCTAGCTTCTCCATTTTTCGCCAAAGCCAAACGATTTTAAATCATCATTTAAGTAGTCCCATCTTACAGAATCAAAAGCCTTTTCAAAATTGACCTTAAAAATTAAAGATTTTGATTTGTTATATTTGCACCAAGAGAGTAATTCGTTAAGAATAAATGGCCCGTCTAGATTGTCCTATTAGAGACAAACGCTGATTGTACGTCACTATTAGAGACAAACATGAGGATTAACATTCTTTGTTTAATATGGTAGGAAATATTTATTATAATGGTTATAATTATTTAAATTAAAAGAAACCCGCATTCATAATTACTGAAATAATAATAAACAAGACATTCAATGTGCCGATACGAAAAAAATAACAACACTTGTAAAATTAACACTTAATTAAAATTTAATGTCTAACTTTTAACAAATTAGATGCAATACTTTCCAACAAATCCTTAAATCAATTGAAGGCTTTAATTTCCCAGCAATGCTTTTCATACATTGAAATATAGAATGAAGGATAAAAGATATTGATTTATGTTGTTATCATGTGTCTCATTTTTAGAATGACATGTTAGACAAATTAGTTTCTTGGTAATCATTATTTGCGACTTTTTTCGACTAATTTACATGGTTTGAACTCACTGCCACACAAACTCAAACCATGTAAAGCCCTCCATTTTTAGGAGGTTGGCGTGGCCACATCCAGATTTTTTGCACTTAGTATAAATTAAATTTAAGACCTCACACATTTTAGTGTGATAGCCACAACTTTCTTTGCCACTAAGCCACCCTTGAGTGGTTATGTTAGACAAATTAGTTCTGGACAAATGAAAGAAAAACGTTATTCGTTAACCAATACCCTACTATTTCATTCAAGGTGTGTTAGTATAAAGGTTTTCAAGACTGGTATCCTACTCAGGATCGTTTTCGTCATTGCAAGTTTGAGATCGTAAGATCGGATCGGAATTGTAAGTACCTACTATAATGTCATTTTCCGTATAATCTTTGGTAATATTATACAAAATCTATAAATTATTATATATCACAAACCACAAAAGTATAGAAATGATCATAGATTTGTTGTCCTAAATCATGATTACGAAACGTTTAAGAAAATTAACATGTTGTTTTTCAAATTCTACAAAATAAAACACATAATTTGTAGTTTTTTAGTTTGTGGTTCGAGAAAAGTAAGATCGGATCAGAGTAGATCTTAAAATCTTATGGTTAAGATCAGGATCCAATAACATCTTAAGCTTGCAAAGATCCTTCTGGATCTTTTTGCTTTGTAGTATTGTAAAATCATAGCATCCTATGATCATGATACGGAACTTAACAAACATGGTTGGTATTATCTCTATACACATTCTTGTTAATATTCTTCATCTGATTTATTCATCTAGATTTTTGTTGGATCGTCATGTTTATCGAGTGATTCCTACTCTTGCTCGTTCAAATGCCAATTTATGGGAGTTTAGGACCAACCGTAAACCATGATTCTAGCATTCATGTAGCTAACAAGATTCGTTTTTAAATAGTACAAGTGATCTTCAGATAACGGGAAATGACTGCAATGCATGAGACTTCATATAGCATCTTCGTTCTTAATACCTGAGAAAACATTGCTAAAGTGTCAACATAAAGTTGGTGAGTTCATAGGTTTGTTTAAGCAGAAAATGTAGTGTTTATGAATCACAAGATTTCATCCACATATGACAATATAACAGATACAAAGTCATATAAATTGCATTACTATTGTCTAAGCTCATGACACCGAAGCGTTAACATATACCAACAATGAATGAATGCCCTTGCAGGTGTCTAACCCGGGACACCCGTAATCTGACTCAAATGAAACTGTGTTTGCTTGACTAATGTCAGTCCAAGACAAACAGGGACGTCAATCCCGATAGATCTATCCATAACATTCGCGCTTACAAGTAATTAACGGTTCATGATAAATCGGGCAGATAGCAACTTGGGTTAAATCGGGACTTAGACCAATCAGTAATGAGTAATTGTACTTGTATTCACACGTTTGAAATAAGCAATGTTCTCACCCCAAAAGATGATTTAAAACAGTAGAGTAGGGGCTATGAAAACTCACCTTGTCAGTTAATCGCCTGGAACTGATAATGGATCAATGCACGTCAAATAGTAACTCAGTCAGACACCTAAGTAATTATGACAAATCTGAGTTTACATTCTAAAACTTAATGTATGTAATGAATTATGCGAATGGTCGAAAAGGGTATGGTCGCCATGAGATCTAAAAAAATATAAATATTATTTGTAAGTTACTAAGTTTATATGTTTTATTATCGCGTTTATTTATTTACATCGTAGCCGTTAATTAATTGGTGCAATTATCGATTTTATACATCACGGTTCGCTCGACTCGTTTAATTAATTATTGAAGATTATTAATTTACAACTAATACCCTTAAGTTTCAAAATAGTGGATTTTAGTCCCTCTGTTTTTTAAATTAAGTAAATTACCCAATTAGCCTTCTAAACTTTCATGTAATCGTTTTTAATCCCTTGAATTTCCAAATAGTAGTATATATAATATATACAACTTTTATATTTTAAATTTTTTTACTCTTATAACCCTTCAGGTTTAAAACTCGAATAGCTTTGAAAATATTTTTAGTGTTAAATAAGTTTTATAAGCCGTGCTAAGTTTAGTTACCCATTTAAAACTCGGTTTCGTTGTTACCCATTTCTAAGTCATCAAAAAGTATCATTTAAATTCCCCCCTCCCCCTTATCGAAGTAACCATTTGGCTCGTTAAAGACTTTCCCAACCCATTTGGATTTGGCTGGAACGACCCAAAAGTTCAAAAGTACATGGGTTCTAATACCCCTTTACGTCCCAAAATCTTATAAATTGAATTGCATGCATGTTTAGAAAATATTATATGTAAAGTTTCTATAAAATACAAATACTCATGTGGCCTACAACTGCTTCCATTTCTTTTCTGTTTCCTGATTTCTGTCAAACCCAAACAGTGGGTTGACTGCCATTGTTGTGGCTTTCGTCTCTCACCCACGCACCCTTTAATATTTACCATTTGGTTTTCTTCTTCCCCCACATTGCATACGTACGCATGTATAACTAAATTTCCATTAAACCCGCATGATTCCAAGTTTTATGGTTAGACACAAGGTGGATGAAGGTCGAACTAAAGATGTGGCTATGATTTTCGCAACCCATTTGGCTGCAACAGTAGCAGTAGCTGCTGTGAAACCCATGGTTTCAACAGTGGTAACAGACCACCGGGGGCACGAACCAACAGTAGTAGTAGCCTGGGCACGAAACAACAAGCACAATGTGCTCGTCTTTACCAGAACCATGTGACGTACCATTAATGAGCAAAAAGGCTCGTTGTGGTTAATCACGAGCCACTGGGTTACGATCATGGAAGCGAGGCCTCATTCTAAGGGTCCTATGCAAATTTACGTAAATCCATAGCATCCTCGTGTCCTTAGTGAGCCAACGTTTACTATCATGTATATGTTTAAAGTTTGATAAGTTTCCTTGTTACTCGTTTTTCATCAATGGTATACTTACATTTGTTTCCTACCGTCTATATTTTACGCATGGATCGGCGAAGGGTTTTATATGTACACGAATATGAGGATCACGCATGAGGTATACTATGCGTGTCGTGTATTTGTCATGTAACACCAAGACCTTCGTCTAGCTTCCCAAGGCTAGACGTGCCTTGATTTTAGGTCGTACATAGGACTGTATTGGCTCTTGACCTCAATGAAACTTGAACTCGAACCGTATTGCTTAATTCTTGTTTTCAATATTTAGTGGTGCTTAAAAGTGTGCATGCAAGGTTCTTATTTATACTGAAATTATCACTTGGTTACTGAAATATTGCATGTGAAATGGCACCACACCACTATTGCACCTTAGTGTTAATTCTAATACTGTTTTGTCATCATTGACTATTCCTAATACTATTTGGGAATCCTTACTGTTCTTGACTTTTCTTTTTGAAATTGTATCAGATGTTTGAGACGTATCCATTATTTGTGAGTTTGATGAAAAGTAATAAGAACTAGTAGGGTAGTATGTGTAAGTGTGAATGATGATGGTGTTTTTAACATTAATCAAGTTATTAGATATATCTAATATATAATATATACTTATATTATATGATTATAAATAATAGATGATATAATATATATAAGTTATTCGATTTTTAAATTCGATTAATAGGTTGTCATGGTTATTAAATTGAATGTAGATGACTTTATAAAGTGATACAAGTGAATGACTTTGTTTTACAATGTGAATTAAGTATGGTTTTTATCGTTACGCGTTCTAAAATATCCTTTTAGACACAAGGGCAATAATGGTGATGTTCGCGTGTTAATTAAACTTTTCATGACAAGGAGTAATACATGACGATCATAAAATGGCTTATCGTTGAGATTAACGGTAAATTTGCAAACTTGCAGTACATAACTTTTACTTAACGAAAAGAGAAATCTAAATTCTTACGGGGTGCCACATACCTCGCCTAAAGAAATGTTCCAATATTTATATAAACAACCATTATATAAATAATTGTAGAGTATGCGAAAGAATGCAAACTCATCTTTGCATATATATGTAAGGCCCTTATAGTAATGTGCGTACTATAATATGAACACGTATATGAATCATGTAAGCATCTAGTAAGACCGACTAATGCAAACAACTAGTGTATGTGTGTCTCGTGAAAATCCCTTTGTATGAATGCAATATTTTAAAACGGTTATAGTCCAGCAAAACATTTGACCTGGTTCTCTATAACATTGGCTCTGATTACCAATCTGTAACACCCCCAAAAATAGGTCGCAACGGAATATGTTTCCGGGAGCGTTACTTCATAGATCAACAGCACAAGATATATAATAACGACTTTTAAAAGTGTCGTTTAAAACCGATACATTGGATTTAGCAAAGTGTTTGATACAAAAGCCTGAAGCTTTACTTGTTCATTGTTAAATTATACAAAGATTCTAGTTCGAAAACAAACGTTTTCCCCAAATGTAATGCAACCAAATCTTTAATGCAATTGACTTCCAAAATAACGACCACCAATGTATCCCTTGCACCTCGTGCCTTATTGATCTCCTAAGAAAAACATGCTTAAAACGGTCAACATAAAGTTGGTGAATTCATAGGTTTGTAAAATGTATGAGTGTAGGACCGCAATTGTTTAGCGTGTGTATTGCATGGTATACAATATCCAAAACAGTAAGTATTGCATGATATACAATATTCAAAACAGTAAGTATTGCATGGAATTCAATATCCAAAACAGTAAGTATTGCATGGTATATAATATTCAAAATAGTAAGTATTGCATGGTATACAATATCCAAAACAGTAAGTATTGCATGGTATACAATATTCAAAACAGTAAGTATTGCATGGTATGCAATATTCAAAACAGTAAGTATTTCAAAGTTACTTGCGTCCTATTGTAAAACAAAGCATGTTCTCACCCCAAAACTTATAAATCATTGTATAATGTAAAACGTGGGGCTATGAACTCACCTCGAGTGGATGAGTTAACAAGATAAATCACAGAAAATGCGTCACGAATACGCCGAATGCAACCTAATCAATTATAGGTCGTATGAGTACTAAGTACTTTGATTAACTACTACCATATATAATCCTATATAGCTACATCACCATCTAATCGTTTTAGTGAAATCGCGTTTATAAAGTAAAACGTTTATAAATGACTCTTTAGTAAAAACGACATAACTTTCGCGTTTTAAGCCCGATTTTGACGTTTCTTATGCCCACGTTTTCGTATTAAGACGAGTTATCAAAATTTGACATTTTCAAAATTTAGACCTACTGGTGAACAGTAACTTTTACTGTTCACACCAGATCATAAATTTATTTATATAGTTTTTGTTATCGTAAACTCAAAAACGTCGTATTTTATTCGTTATAGATCCATTTTCAGCGATTCTTTCAAGCACGTCTTCGTTTTTAAAAGTTCTATCATAATAATGATGTTTTCAAAATGTATAAACCTGAGATGAACAGTAACTTTTATAAAATTAGTTTTATAAAAGTATTTATTAACGTAAACTCGTAAACTACGTATCTTCTTCGTTATTAATCCGTTTTTCAAGTTCCTTACATGTACGGAATCCTCATGAGATGTATTATTTTATAAAAATATACAATAAATATGTTAAATTCAAATTCTAAACAGCCCACTTTGAGGTTTTTGATAAAATGTGTTTAAAATTAGTTTTTATAACTTTCTAGCTTAACCACTTTGTTACAAGTCCATTACCATGCTTATTATCACATGTCTTACATCCTTAGGGTCCCTAGTCCATAATTAGTCCATAAATTGTCCAAAAATCATAAGATGTAAATGTGTACATACTTATTTATTCATAAACTTTCGTAAGCAGACTTTTTAGTTAACTTGTCCATATATACATTTCATACATAATCCACACTTGTACAATACTTATATTCCCATTATAACATGATACCAACATTCATGTGACATATATAAAAGTTTACCAAATCATAAATAAGTGTAAAAGTTTATTTTACAAGTTAATAAAAACCCTAAATGGTGATTTACTATATAGAAGTTATAAACACAAAAAATCATGAATATGAAGGATGTAGGGTTTCTAGATAACCTTGATATGAAGTATGATGATGGAAAATATGAGCTAAACCCTTGTTTAGCTACTTAACCTAAGTTTACAAGCTTTTAAAACCCTAATCCAACTAGAAACCCTAATCTTGTAAATACTTGCTTACACCTTGCAAACCTTTAACCAACCCTTGTAAACAACTTAAGATATCTTAGATATGATGTAGGTATGTGTGTAATTGTTGTATAAAAATTTTGTATGGTTGGTTTATATTGAGCTTTTTGAGCCGTGGGTTATTAAGGTGACAAAGGGAGAAAGTTTTTGATTTTTCACTAAGGAAATGAAGAGTGTGTGTGTTATCTTAGTAGTTACTTGCATCTTATACACTCTTGACTAGTCCAAGGAACACAAGGAGGGTCTTAAGGATTCTTTGGTCTTGGTCTTTGGTCAAAGTATTAAGAAAATGGTAGATGTTCCCTAATAGTTGAGAACATCCCATGAAAACATGGAGATGTGTTTTTAAAGTTAATATCTTTGTATACTTAGCTCCATATCCTGCCATATAGAGGTATATATGATACATTTTTGTGATTTTTGAGTATTAGGTATAAAAGTGGGTATTTGTTGAAGCGTAGAAAAGTTTTGGTGGTTTCGGGAATGCCTAAACGTAATTTATCGCGAAACGTAAACACTTTACGCAACCAATAAAAATAAAATGAACAAAGACCATAATTATTCTTAAAATAATTATTTAATACTTACTTGATGTAAACGTTTAATCGTTTTATGCCCGTTTACATTGAACGATAATTTTTAGCTTACGCAATTTAACTTAACGTTTACGGTTTAAAAGCAAACGCGTACAATACTAAAAATAATTAGTGAATTTATTGACGACGTAAATGACCCTAAAACATGGGGTGTTACATATGGATCGGGTATGGATTTATTGATAGGCTGGGTTATGTGATTTGTATAGCAGGCCGAGTATAGCAAAGATCTTTTAGTGGGCCGAGAGTTAATGTTATGATGGGATGCATTATATGATGTGTGGGCTGGATCTGGTATTGCCAAAAACATGGGCCGATTATGATATTTATTAGATGGGCTAAATTGTATTAATTGGACGTTAAGTTAATGGATTAGGTCGAGTATTAAAACAACTTTATGACGGGTATTGTAAAAGTGACCGGGTTTTATTACTTAGACGGCCAGTCCTATGGTATATTTTTTTGAGCCGATATCCGTTAACGATTACAACACATCAAAAAATTCACGAACAACAACACAACAAATACAACACATTACACTAAAATGATCCTTATCAAGATTCACCTTCATTCATAATGGCTATTATTGAACTTTAATGACTACGGAGTTCTTGTCTGATGTTACTTATTTGAGATTGCAGTAGGATTTCTCGGGGAGTGTACTTATTTCGTCTTTGAATACTTCACTTTCTCCACATTGAAGATGACTTGTTCGGGCATATACGATTTGTAATGAAGACTTGATGTATCTAGTTATACTCGATGTAAGGAATTACATTATAGTACTCACGGGTTATAGCTATCACTTTAAGGAGTTACATTGTTGTACTTAGTGTCTCACGTAGTTGAGGAGTTTTTCAAGAGGGGTTGTATTTTTTATATACTTTTGGGTAAGTATATGGTACTTAGAGATTTGGCTCTCCACCATTCTTCGCCACGCGGATAGTACAAGATTAAGTCACAAGTCGTGGATTTTGCTTCATTCTCGGGTTCGTTTTATCGGGTTGTTTCCATTAGTAGTCATCAGTATTAGCCTACAGAATAGATAAGGGGATTTAGATCGGGTTGATCAAAAGAGATTTGTAAAGAGAGTATCGACATCTTCTCACAGAGTATTGCTTATGCAATCACGGGCTATGAAGCTAAGTAAGCAGTTCCAGTTGGCATAAGATGTACACATGTGTACGATGATTCCTCAGTTAGTCATCATCCTGGAGGGAGAATTGTGTACATCCGGTACTTAGTTGATTTTTTATGTTACCGTTTTGATGTTATCGTTTCGACTACATTAAGGGATAAATTGCGTACACTCGGGACTTAATTGACTTTGGTGTAGCAATTCATATCTACACTTTCCTGGAGGGAGAAATGTATACATCAAGGATGTACAACAAGTTCACTTGATCGGGCTTTATAGAATATGCCGAAGGTTAGTCCGCAGAGATGATTAGTGCTTCAACTTGTTACTTTACGGTTTCGACTTCGTAAAAGGGATAAAATGTGTACTTTGGGCTGAATTTAAACAAGACTAGAATGCTTCCTAAGTGAGACGATGTTGATGATATCATCCCTCCCTTACGAACGGTGTATTAATTCTTATCAGTCTAAGGGGTGTCTGTTTAGGAGGGAGCAGAAGAAGTTCAGAGCATAATTCATATCAAAGCCGAAGTATTCGGATAAGAGAACTTCAAGGATGACAAATGAGAAATAGATTCTAATAAACTTTAACATGACCAGAAGTGCAAGAAAATAAAGATTTCTCAAGACATGCAGCCAATTCAGAAATTTCGTGATGACCAGAAGCGTAAGAAGAAAGTTGTTGAAGTCATGTCAGGAAGTTATGAGCAGAAATCCAATCAAGACCGAGTTTGGTAGAGAAAACTTCTATGTCATCCTCAGCAGTATGTTCGTCTACAAGCTGAAGAAATAAAGCTAGTGTATTCAAGTAGATCGCCAAAGATATTCTTAAGGAATACTGGACTTCATTCTTATCATTTTTCTTTATTTTTGCTTGTAGGGAATATTGTAACTAATTCACGTGTGACGCCATCTTGGAGGGAGATTGTTAGCCTCACTTTTTAGTGAAGCTGGCGTCTTACACGTGAATTGGACTAGTCTTGGACACTGCGTACCACGCAGGGGTCATTTATGTAAACTAGAAATAGTTTGCTTTTGTTCTTAGTATAAATACCCCTCATGGCTCTCCATGAGGGGTGGTTGGTGATCATTTGTATTTTCATCTTTCTCTTTCTTAATCTAATATTTCACATATTTTCATCCAACCTCTTTCTAACTTTCTCTCACTAAACATAATGCTTATCTTATTGTTCTTTGATCAACCAAGACCCCCCGAAAAGGTGTTTTGATTCGCGTAACAAAAGGAATTTGGTATCGAGAGGGGGTTCTTCAAGGCGACCCACTGGCTCCTTTCCTTTTTATATTCGCGGCGGAGTGGTTAAACGCTATTATGAATGAAGCGGTGGAGAAAGGCATTTTTAGAGGAATTAAGATTGGGTCGAAATGTGTCACGGTTTCTCACTTGCAATGCGTGGATGACACCATCTTCTTTGGGGAATGAAACAAAGAGAATGCTAAATCTATTATGTGTTTACTTAGGTGTTTTGAAGAGGTGTCGGGTTTACGGGTATATTATGATAAAGGTAAATTATATGTTATTGGGGTTGGTGAAGATGAGTTGGGGATTATGGCTAATTGGATGGGATGCGGTATCGTTGAATTTCCTTTCACTTATTCGGGCTTACCGATTGGTGAAAATATGAGTCGAGTGAGCTCGTGGAAACCCGTGGTGGATAAATTCAAGAATCGGTTAGCCGATTGGAAAGCTAGAACAATGTCGTATGGGGGTCGTTTAACTTTGGTAAAATTGGTTTTCGGTAGCTTGCCTTTGTATTATTTCTCGATGTTTCGCGTGCCTTTGAGTGTACTAAAAAATCTTGAAAGTATTAGAAATTCTTTTTTTGGGGTGGGGTTAGGGAGGGTAAAAAACTTTCGTGGGTTAAATGGGATTTGGTTGTTGCTTCTTTTAGGGAGGGTGGGCTAAACGTCGGGTCTCTTAGGGCGAAAAACTTGGCATTGTTAGGAAAATGGTGGTGGCGCTTAAGGAAGGATGGTGAGGGGTTATGGGTTAAGGTTACAAAAAGTATATATGGGGATAGTGGGGGTTTAGGGGGTTACATAGGAGAGAGAGGGGGTCGTCAAAGGGGGGGAGGGGGTATGGAATGATATTATGAAAATCGGTGAGGAGATTGATGGGTTGGGTCTTGAATTTACTTCTTCCTTTTTGGGGGTTTTGGGTGACGGTAGCGATATTAGGTTTTGGGTAGATAGGTGGGTGGATAATCGGAGACTTTGTGATAGATTTCCTAAACTTTATCATTTGGATAGAAGAAAGGAAAGTAGCGTGATGGATAAGGGTTCTTGGGTAAATGGTGGGTGGTGTTGGGTTTGGAATTGGACTAGGAATATTAGAGGTAGAGTATGTAAGGAATTTGAGGATCTAATGGGTGTGTTGCAAAATGTTGTTGTTTCTAATAATTGTAGGGATAAATGGAGATGGTTGCTTGATGAAGATGGCGAGTTCAAGGTCAAAATGTTAACAAGATTGATCGAGGAGAAATGCTTATGTCTGGAGAGTGGCGGACAAGAAACGACTTGGAATAAATTGGTGCCTAAAAAGGTCAACATTTTCATTTGGAGGGCGTTAAAAAATAGACTTCCGGTACGTGAGGAGCTTGATAGAAGAAATATCGATTTGGACTCAGTTATTTGCCCATGTTGTAATAATAGTGTGGAATCATGCACTCATAGTTTGATCACTTGTGATCTAGCTATGAGTGTGTGGGGTAAAAATTTTAGTTGGTGGAAGGTTGGGAGGGTTAACGCTTTTACTATTGATGAGTTTTTCTCATCATATGGAAACGTTAACGTTCCTAAACCCATATCGTGTTTGTGGCAAGCGGTTGTGTGGACAACCGGATACTTCGTGTGGAAAGAATCGAGTGTTCGTCAATAAGGTTTTAGGTACTAATAAGATTGTGCAAGACATTCAACTCAAAAGTTTCGAGTGGATTACAAGAAGGTCTAAAAAATATAATGCGATTGATTGGCAACAATGGCTGTGGGACCCTCAAAAAAATTCGGATATAGTGATTTATTGTTGTAATCTGATATATGTGCTGGTACATTTTATTTTCAATGTGGCGGAATAAGCTCCTGTGGCAATTCTATGCTGCTGCAAATCGCTTATTTTTTACAGTGTGTTTGGGACTGTGTTAACAGTACAATGTTAGTTTTCATTGTGCCTGTATAAGTTCCTGTGGAATTCAATGTTGTTGCAAGTCGCCCTTTGTTTGGGTCTGTTTGCAGCTTGGTTCTAAATGGGTTAACTTTGGAGTTTAGGGTCCGTTTGGTTTATATATGGGTTTAGGATTGAGATTTAGATTTAAATTTGGATTTGGGTTTGAGATAGGAGAAAGAAAATATATTATATATTATTATTTAATAAATAATAAAAAGAAATAATTAAAATTTATTATTATTTTAATGTTAAAAAAAATATTTAAACAACTCCCACATAATAAGAAAGATATGTGGTCATGTGAATTCACGGGCCCACTTTTAAGGTAAAAATAAGCCAAACCAAGCTATCCTATATGGAATGAAATATTTCACTATTTGCAATCTTGGGACCCACATTTGAATCCATTGAATGCTACCAAACGAATTTAATTAGCATTGTTTTCTATCTTTGATTCTATATCCGGATAACAAACGGACCCTTAGTTTATCTATGGGGGTTAGAGGATGTATCCGACCCTCTATGGTCTACTTCTTTCCTTTGTTGTTTCCCCTGCTCTTTTCATTCTTGTGGGCCTAGAAGTTTATGGCTTGTCTTCTTCACATGTGTTGTCAGTTGGTTTTTGGTTCCTTGGATGGAAGTGAGTTTTGTCTTGAGTCTCATATGTTTTAGTCTATAGTTAGGTTGTATTTCTTTAGTTCTATGTTGTATTTTCTTTTTGGGATCCATCCTTTTTATTTGGCTTGTTAAACGATGGGTTGCCATTTTCTTGTATCTTGTTTTTGCCCTTTTTATATATGGTGTCTTTCTAAAAAAAATATTTGTAAATTTTAGACTTTGTGCTGTTTGCGGTTGTAAATAATACCGTACCAAAAAATCATTTTTTGTTATAGTTTTAGTACGCTAGCATTTAGTGCGGTTTCAAAACCATACCAAATAAGCTTTAAAACCGTACCAAATGAGAATTTTGTGTAGTAGTGACATTGTCAGAAGCAATATATTTTCTCTTTCATTATTTTTATTCACAATAGTCACATGGCATATGTATTTGTGAATGTTTTTTTATCTGTTTGGTACGTTTTTTTCGTTTTTGTCCATTTTCTCCGACGTTATTATACGTGTTGGTACGTTTCTGTACGTAGAAAAACGAAATATATCAAAAAGTATGAAACGTATTAAAACGTACAAAAACGGAAAAAACGTAAAAGAACAATGTATAAAAAAGTATTAAAACGTGCGTTTTTCCGTTTTTGTACGTTCTACGTTTTTTACATTGTTTTTTCGTTTTTGTATGTTTTCGTACGTTTTTATACTTTTTGTTAGATTTCGTTTTCTATTTTTTGTACGGATGAAAACGTAAAAAAAAAGGCATGAAATCAGATAATAAATACGGATGGAAACGTACAAAAGCGGACAAATTAAAAAAACGTATAAAAAAAAAAAAAAAAAAAAAATTAAAAAAAAATTAAAAAATTGTTTAAAAAAAATTAAAAAATATAAAAAAAAAAAATAAAAAAAAAACAAAAAAAAAAAAAATAAAAAAAAGAAAAAAAAAACGGATAAAAAACTTGAAAACGTACTAAAATGTACAAACACGTACAAAATAGTATAAAAATTTACCAAAACATATTTAAACTGATAAAAGCGGATGAAAACGTAAAAAAATGTATAATAGCGTCGGAGAAAAACGAACAAAAACGTATCAAACAGATAAAACAAATAAAAAAATAATATTAATAATATAAAAAAAAGGCAATAATAATAATAATAATAATAATAATAATAATAATAATAATAAATTTTAAAGTAAAATAATAAAAAATCAAAAAATAATAAAAAATCAAAAAATAATTAAAAAATAAAATAAAAATAAAATATTTGCAAAATACATCCATGTGGTTTTCTCACACAACCTCGCCAGAAGATAACGGAATAATATTTGCATTGTTCGTCCTTGTCTAATGTTTGCCTAACGAAGGATGTAAACTGTCAAAAGTTTCTGACATGGATGTATTATGTGAGAAAGTGCAAACCACAAGGATGTATTTTGCAGTTTACTCTAAACATTATGTCACATGTGTATTTTTTATATATTAAAGAGTAAATACAGTTGTCCTGTGTGGTTTTCGTTGACCCGTGGAGTCTTAGTCCTTTGACCAAAAAAGTTGCACATACGGACCGTATGTGGGAAACGTTTGACGTTAGTCCCTCACTCTACGGCTTTCAAAAGTTCGGTAAAGTCAAGATGTCATAGCCACATGAGGATATTTTGGTTTTTTTACCTTAACTTATCTTTTTCATTAACTTCATCTCCTACCTTTCTTCGTAATAGGAATAACACACCCAATGTTTTCTTAATCCATATATCGGCTACATATTTATATCCAAAACAATTCATCACCACACTAGCAATTACACATTTAACATCAAAATTAATTACAATTCAAAACCAATTTCCAACCTATACTTCGCACAAAACCCACTATTCATAATCCACCATTGTTTAAATCGAAACATTGCTTTTTTTTGACAACCACAACTAAAAACATCTCACAAACAAATCATCGTATATCCGATAAAAATTATTAAAGAACGCGGGTCATAAACTTAACCCGTTTGCGTCCTAATATGAACAACAAAAAACAGAAAGTATATTCAAACCCAACAATAACATAATAAGCGAGATACAAATCTTCAATTTTAACTTTTTTTAAAAAAACCCACGAAACAAAACACAACACAATGTTCATCAACAATGTTTAAATTGTTATTGTTTTTCCTACCAATACGAGCATATTTATTACATCATTCTATGTTTACGTTTACTACAATCTACGGCATCCCAAAACAAAACCTTCTAACCTTTTATTTCTTTTTATCTTACTCAACTGTCACCACACTATTAAATTCAACCATAGAAATTTTAATAACAGAAAATAAATAACATTTGGTGGTGCACTTAGCCGGAGTTGTATGGTTCTTCCTCAAATCACCAAACGTAAGGCAACCCATACAAAAACTCAAATCACCAAACCAAAGGCCGAAATTAAAATCGGATCTTGATGTTATTAAGGTGAGATTCGGTTTTCGGTTTAAAATCAGATCTTGATGTTATTGTTGGTTTTTCCGGCATTGGTGGTGATGGATTTTTTTCGTCATGGTTGTATTTGATTCCTACGGATTATTTAATTACTATTTTTTCAATTCTTTTCAAGGTATTACTATAAGTACACCTTGGCTCATAAAAAAATATATGTTTTGTATTTTTTCCGTTATTTTGTTCTTCTGTTTATAGTACAACATAATGTTTTTTGATTTTTTGCTCCGTGTTTTTTGACTTGTTAAACGCCAATTATTATTTGTCAGTCGTTGAGACTCATCTTGCAACGAACCGATAACTCCTAAAAATTATTTCTGTAAATATTTTAAACATATATTAAGAGGAGAGTTATATTGAATACCAAAAAAAGGTTGGATACTAGGGGACTCATCCACACCATCCATCTAAAAAAAAATCAATGGTTGTGATTAAAAGCATTTAATTATTTCACCAATTTTTTAAAATTTAAATATCTCCTAAACCGTTAATCGTTAAGTAAAAAAAAATATACCATCACGACGAGCATTTAATTATCTTTCAATAGATATCCACTTTGATATACTTTCGACAAAAAAAAAAATTTACGTTTTTTTCACGTCTTTTTCATCTTTTTTCCACGTTTTTTTCAGATTTTTCACCTTTTTTTTACTTTTTTCACCTTTTTTTTTTCGTTTTTCACGTTTTTTCGAGAAAAAGTTTTTTTTTTCGTTTTTTCCGTTTTTCACGTTGTTTTCTCGTTTTTTTTCCGTTGTTGAAATTTGCATTAAAAATCATATATGATATAACACTAATATCATATATGATTTAACACTAAAATTAAATATCATATATGACATAACACTAATATCATATATGACATAACACAATCATATATGATTTAACACTAACATCATATATGATTTAACAGTAAATCTAAATATCATATATGATTCTCATGCAAGTTTCAATGAGAAAAAGTCGAAAAAAATGTGAAAAAACGGAATTTTTTTTTTGTCGAAAGTATATCAAAGTGAGAAAACGTGAAAAAAAATGAAAAAACCGTGAAAAAATGTGAAAAAAGGTGAAAAAAATGTGAAAAAAACGTGAAAAAAGTAAAAAAAACTTGAATTTTTTTTTGTCGAAAGTATATCAAAGTGGATATCTATAGAAAGATAATTAAATGCTCATCGTGATGGTATATTTTTTTTCGCTTGACGATTAACGGTTTGAGAGATATTAAGATTTGAAAAAAAAGGTTGAAAATAATTTTTGGTTTAATCTTATCCATTAGATTAAGATGAAGATGAAGGGTGGAGATTGATCCCCTGGTATCCACAAAAAACTTTGTATCCAAATGAACCTAAATCTATTTAATAAACATTACAGTTCATCTTCTTCAAAAATCAACTTCTGTATCTTCTATCGTATATTTTTTTCATAAAAAAAACTCAAAAGCATTTCTCTGTTCTATTTTCATTTATTTATGTGCATCTCTCTAAACTAGGTGTAGCACTTCTAAAATATTAAAAAATTTCCAATGAAAGTTACGCTTCGTCAGATTCAATCGTATGTGGCACGTGCTACACGTATATGTGGCACGTGCTACACGTAGCTCGTGCATAGGTCTGCCCCTGGGTATGGATAATTTGGGTTCATAAGGTTTGATTGTTTGATCAAAATGTTCTTCTTTCTTCATTTTTCATGTTTTTTTTGTAACATATGTTTCTTACTTTTAGTTATATTGTTATGGTTCTCATGTTAACATCAGCAACTTTAATTTGGTATGCAGCAAACACTTCTGAATACATAATTAAGTAAAAAATCCAAACCAAATAATTGAATAAATGTTGATTTGTTGTTTAATTATGCAACCAACTTTGTCATACACGCAATCTCCATTTCTTGGTCGTCAAATGTGAGACGTGAGAGGGTTTATTCAGTTGAACTTGCTAGCATATGATTACAACATTACACAGGTTTCCACTAAAACAAATTGCAGTTTGATCAGAAAACCAAAAGATAAACTAGCCTACTATCACAAACCTTACCAGTCACCTTAACAAAAACACATCCTACTTTTTTCCACATTTCATTATTTTGTACAAACACTTGACTAGTGCCCTATCACTGAATCGTTGCACCATTTGAAAGAATATCTTGACCCCGGGAAGAAAAGAAAAAAAAGCTACCAATGAAAGCAGGCAAATCCAGTTGAAAGGTCCACGACAAGTTCATCGACTAACATCTGGAGAATGTCCCCTTCAATTGTAGCACCGGTCTCATATTCTTCAATCTCAAAATCTGTCCATTTTCCTAGGCAATGGCTCATGTCCCTGTCCACTAGCTCGTCTGAGGTCACACCAACGAAACCCATCCAACTTCTAACCTCCTCGACGACTTCATGAATTAGAATCACAGGACGCATATGTGGAGGAAGGTTCGTCCACACTCTAAATCCACATTTTGAGTATTTGCTATATTCCGAATCCAAATATTCAACTAGAGCATCAAACACAAAGCGTTTCAGTTGATATCGTGTGTTTGAATTCTGAGACCCGATAAAGTAGCCAAACCTGCTCCACATCACCTCTGCAAGGATGTCTAGTTTGAGTAGAATGGGGCATACGGAGAAAGAAAATAGGTCATCTGGGTTGTGAGGCGATTGATTTCCAAGAACTAGCTCAGAGTTGAAGATGACCTCTTTTATGTGGGCAAGAATGTGTCCCTTTATTCTAGAAGTAAGGATGTCAATGCTGCATAATACTTGTGAAATATAGGTGAAAAGATCCGCTACAAAATCATTGCGGGTGTTCCCTTTGCTCAGTAAGGCACCACAATAGAAAGAATCTGCTTTAGAATCCAAATACTGTGAGGCATCATACATGTAACTCATGGAATCCGGGTGCTGCGTGTGTACTTCAATCAGAAAAGAAGACAGCAAAATAAAGCATTAAACAATTTTCAAGATGTGACAAGTGGTACTGAGAGAATCCGAACATATAGTTCCTTACCTGAAATATTATCCAAACTGCTGGAGCAGCAGCTGTCATTTGAAAAAGAGGTTTCAAGCACGGATCCAGGGCTAAAATGGTCACTATTTCTACCCCCCATGAACGCTCCTTCTATTTCTGGTTTTGTCTGCTGTATATGAACATGAAAAGGTAAAAACTATGTCAAGGTGCAACCAACATATTGTATCTATGAAGATTAATATGCTAACAGAAGTATGAAAGAGATGAAAAAAAAAACAGAAAAACTAAAATGCAGCAGTAGAATTATAGGAAAGGTGATATAGGAATAAATTTTGAATGCTTTATCTTATATAATCTGTTCACCAAGATACATATAGGCAAAGATGTTTTCAAATTCCGTATCATAATTGCAAGTGTTATCTTCCTAGAGATCCTAGAGGGTAAAATTACTTTACATATTTGTCCATTGTTAAGAGATGTCTGAATGAAACACCTTTATATGAGAGAATGAACAAGAATGCATCAGATGGATTCAACCACTAGTGGTAGTAACTCTCATATTCTTTTGTTGAAAGAAGAACTAACTACATATTCTTGGCTTTTACGGGTTAGGGTTCTGCCAGATTATGAATGGCGTCTGAAATTAACCGTCACTTTCTGATACATACGCACTTATTCTTATACCAAACAAAATGGATTTCTAAAAAATGCACAAAGCCAGAGACAGAACTTGCAATTCTAAATAATAGTAAATTGAATAAGCGCCATTATAATCATATGTAATTAAGGTCAATAATCATGGAAACATAAATCAATTAAGATCTCAGGGGTGTTTGGCTAAGCTTTATTTAGTATTTATTTTTTATTTTTGTTAGAAAGGCAAATTAAATTTATTCTTTAGCAAAAAGCCTTATTCTAAGGAGCTCTTTTTTGTACTTCAATAAGCTATTAAGCACTTCCGTGTAAGTGTTTGGATAACCTTGATGTATTATGATATAAAATATAATAAACCATAAGCTTTTATACTAAGCTTATCAAAACACCACCCTCATCGACCAAATGCTGCTGCCAATATACACACAGAGTACTCAACAAGCCTGTTAACAGTTAAATAATAATGATAAAATCAGAATTATAATAAAGAAACACATACATGCAAATGAAAGCTTGTATTGTGGTCATACTTCTGGCTGCGATAGTGGGGAAGGTGGTTCTTTTGAGCAGTAAAATCCATATCACTTTGAGTAATTGGTCTCTCCCTGTTTAAGGCATATAGTAGCTGTTCGAAAATATTAGCGGGTGTCCTTCTTGGTTGAGTACCATGTATTACCGTATCATACTCTACTTGACCCGTCAATCCGTGCAGCTTTTCTTCAAAAATAACACCCAAAGAATCACTTGCCACAGGGAATGGTTTTTGTAAGCAGAACTTTTCATCAGTCTGATTTGAAGTAAACTTTTTGCGTGTTGTAATTTTACAAGTAGAAGCATTCTGGTTCCTTCTTCTCTCTACTCTTGCAGGAACTTCACATCTTGTTTTCACTGAGGAATTAAATCTAAAGGCCGTCCCATCGTTAGTCTTGTTGCCACCACTAACTCTGCCACTTTGCCCCTGATAATCCGGTCGCTTTTCAACGCAAACACGGTCTACGGAACAAGGATCAGGACCCATCTGTTTTCTAGTAGATGCAGAACTACTAACCATTCTCGGCCTGTTAGTGGAAGAACTTGCTACACCAGAACTTTCCCCTTGTTTCCTAATAGGTATTAACTGCCTTTTCTGCCCTGGAGACAAGCTATTATCACGCCCACTCTCAAACTTACTCCTCTTATCAAACTTGGCATCCTCGATTTTAGCAGGTACCCTTGCCCGTGTTCGACCACTTAAGCCCTTATTCAAGGCAATAAAGTCTTTGGTATCTCTTACGACATCTGTAGCTGATGCAACGTGGTTAAATGGCATACAGTGTAACTTCGGCTGAGATGAAACCCCATCATCAAGTATCCTATGGTTATGTTTCTCAAAATAATTTGGGGATGCAAGCTTTTGAGGCTGTGACTGTCGGTTTGAAAAGTTCCCTTGAACATGACCTCCGTGATCAATGGGTGTATTTGTAGAAAACACTTGTTCTTGATTGACGGAAAAATGAGCATATCTAGAGTTACCATTAGGTGATACCTGAGAAGGATTGACAGAGTCATAGACAGATGTAGACTCTGCAATATCAAGCACATTGCCACAGTTATTGCAGGACACCGTTGCATTCGTACAGCGATTAAAACCACCCGATAGATCAAGATTATCACCCATCATAGGCTCAGACCTAAACTCATCTCCCACTGGTCTCCGTTCACTGCGAGGATAAGTAATAGCATTTCTAGACCTACTTCTACCCCCAGGTTCCAATATTCTAGTAGCAGCACCAATTAACCGCGACGTATTCTTCCTTGGGTAATGATTAGTACTCTTAACCGGAGTAGCAAGTTTCGGATGATGATGATGATGATGCTTCCTGGATCGAGATAAAACATTTTTTATCTGCAATGCTTCAGCTCCAAACCTACTCACACTCCTCCTATCAACCATACCAGTCTTTTGTAGCTTTTGAGGCCTAAATTCTTGCCTAGTGGTTTCCTCATTGTCCCCCACAACCTTATCCTTTCTCCCACTCCTAAATTCACCCGAAACCTTATCTCGTTTTCCGGGGGGCATAGTTTCTAACCCCATTAGCCTAGCAACTAAACTAGGAGTTCCATTTTTACCTACACTAGTACTAACAACTAAACCACCATTTTTGTTCATACATGGAAACCCCCCACTGTTTTCATCCGCAATCTAAAACAATAAACATAAGATTATATAACTAATAGTAAAATGTTAATATATCACATTAATAGCGAAAATCGACATACCAGCCTCAGCTTTGGCAGGTTCTCATCTCCACCAAATTTCTTTGAAGCTTCTTTAGCACGATCTAACAGATAAAAAAAACATTAATCAGGGCGTCTTTGAGGGTGTGCGAGAAGTATTAACTAACTAACTAACTAACTAACCTGGTGGAAGCAATCTTTTAGAAAAAAGTTTCTTTTTCGCAAACCTTCTATTCCAATCAAAAAGCTGAAAAAATATACCAACACATCCACCATTTTTTCTAGGCCTTTGTTTGTCGTTTGTTATCGCTAAAGACGACGTCGCTACACTCACATTGTCATCCATTTTCTCCAACAACCTCGCAAAACCCTTAACTAGATCAGGGTACTTGGTGAATATTAAAAATCAATACAATCTAGACCCTGTACAACTGCTAGTGCTCAAAGTCTAAGCACATTTTGTTGACATAAACTATTTATCACTTTATCTTACATTGCTAAGGAATATTGTTACATTCGATAACAACAACAGAACCAGAATCGAATCTTCTGTTACTTCGTACGACAAAAGAAAAGAAAAAAAAAGTTTCACGTCACTCACAAACTGAAAAGATATATAAAAAGGCTGAGTGAAAATATTGATAGGACAGTTTTATTAAACCCTATGAAGGTAGGGATTTAACGCTACAGTGTGTATAGGTGATCATGGGAAAAAGTGAAACAGTAGTATTATTGTTCTGTGTAAACGGCTCTTTCTTTGTTTGTGTTTTCACTTTTTTTTGGAGGGAGTGAGGTGCGTAGGATAACACTGGGTGGGTGTGTAGGATAAAGGTGAATGTGACAAAACTTTACAACGCATTTTCAGTAGTGTGAGAAGTGGGCAGACATAAGTCATGTAAAGTCAATAGTGTAAAGTTATGTAAGTCTTTACGAACTTACGCTATTTGTTTATCCATAATGCTCTCTAATATTAATGATGACAATCTCATGCTTTAATGAGCAATATATCGTTGATAGATATGGAGTAGTAGTGGTAAAAACTTGCGTTGTAACCAAGAATGAAAAAGAGTTACCACGTGTTTTGGTGTTGGGCAATTGAATTGGCACCGGTGAGACCACCTCTTGGGTAAAACTAAGGATATCCGCAAGTTTTTAATGACTTTGACCTTTTCTACTCTATTTGCCAAATCTTCTCTTATATACAATGTTTTGAAAACGGGGTTTTGAATCGACCCGGTCGAGTCACCGGGTTACCGGTTCAACCGGTTGGACCGTCGGGTCAACCCGGTTTTATAATATTATATGTATATATATATATATATATATATATATATATATTTTAATAATTAAA